>CAJHQQ010000782.1:0-142290 GCA_905132885.1 Moricandia moricandioides
ACCTTTGGGCTAATCCATGATTGCTATCATTCAACCCTCAATCTAATTGGTAACTACTTAGACATAATCAAAGTAAAAATACTAATTTGAATATAATGCATATAAAATAATGGGGTTCTAATAAAAATCTCCCTAAGGAGTTATGAATCTTCTCCCTAAATAAATCCTAAAACTATTATGGAGTTCTGGTGCACATACACACAAGGCACACTTGCCCAACACAAGGCACACTTGCCCAACACAAGGCACACTTGCCCAACACACCCTACATAAGGTATAAATATAAAACCCTAAAATTTAGGTCAAAACTCATCGAGAGGTAATATTGTAATCTTGTGTCATGTCTCTAACTTGAGCTTAAATTGGCTGCATGCAAATTTGTCATGATCGATGTCAGATGTGCAACATCAATCGATCTTGGTCATGTAACATCATTCGACGCCGATATAATGTCGTCGATCGACGATAGTCTTGTACGTCGACTCTCACAATGATCAGCTACAGATTATTCTCCTCTAAATGCTCCAAAAGCTCCAAGTATCTCCATATATCTCCAAAACGTGCCTGGACCTGTAAAGAACTTAAAACATAGCCTATAACATGGCCTTAAACTGGTAATAAATAAGCTATATCAGTTATACAGGAACTTTCTCGGTGACGTTGGTCTGTCCGTTCATCCTACGAGTGTCGAAATAACTATCAATAAGCATTTTAGTATAAAGGTAATTAAAACGTTACGACTGAGTTATTTAAATGATTGGGCTGAATTATATTAAAGATACAATTGAGTTATATTAAAGATACGACTGAGTTATTTGTAACAATATGGTTGAGTTATTTAAACAATTGAGCTAATTTATTTAAACGATTGGGCTGAGTTATATTAAAGATATGGCTGAGTTATATTAACATTACGACTGACTTAGTTTTGCGATGCGACTAACTTGTTTGTATTTTTTTCATGTGGACATATGGATTATTTGAAATCAAACATAACACTGAAATTTGCAAGGGAAATCGATGAGGGAAATCCTAAGAGTGGGTTTGAAAACTTGCCTTTTTACTTATAAATTATAAGAAGGGCAAATCTGGGTATAATTATGCGTCTTTAAATCAATGAGTTTGGAAGATTCATGTATGTGTTCCTTGTTTTTGGTGCGAGTATAAATGGGTTTCATTTCATGCGAAAGTTGTGATTGTATACGGTACGTTTCTTAATGGTAAATACAAAGGGACGCTTCTCACAACACTATTTCATGATGATAACTTCCAGATTTTTCTTATAGCCTTTGGTGTGGTCGACACTGAAAATGATGACTCATGGCACTGGTTTTTTACGCAACTAAAGTTTTTGATTTCTGCCGACGAGGGTCTTGCAATAATCTTGGATAGGCATAACTCTATAGGGAAATCAACTGAAAATGTGTATATGTTGGCTTCTCTGGAATCTGCAACTACCATTTATATAAGAACCTTTTTGGACGGTAAAAAGGAAAAGATGTATTTCGTCTGGTGAAGAAAGCAGCAAGATGTTTTAATATGCCTGAATTTACTGTGATGTTTGAGGAGATTCAAGCAATTAATGAACTTCATGGCTACCCCCAAAGAGTTGATGTCCGACTGTGGGCCATGTTTATTTCCTAGGCGAAAGGTATAATTTGATGACTACGAACATAGCGGAATCAATGAACAGAGCATTGTCAAATGCTAAAAGTCTTAACATTGTCAAACTATTAGAATCGATATGGCTTATGATGACTAGATGGTTTGGTGACGGGAGAGATGACGCTAAATCGCAGCCAACCACCCTTACGTGTGGTGTCGAGCCAGCTGTAACAGTTCATAAGTCAGCCGTAAAAGTTAATAAACCATACGTAAAAGTTTATAAGTCAGCCATAACATTTTTTATTCTGTATTTATAATAGGGTTGTATTACTGCCGCCAGACTGTTGACGGTACAAAGGATTGATGCTCATCACACTGAAGTTACAAATGGATCTTCTGGAGAGTTTTGAATGTTGTTAACTTGGAAGGGAGAAAGTGCACATGTCGGCGTATCGAACACGAGAAATTACCATGTGTGCACGCAATCACAGCTGCCGAGTATCAGAATGTTTTTCATATATCCATGTGCAATCCTTACCATTACAACGCTTATTTGGTGAGCGCATATGCTGAATCGGTCATGTTAGTTGATTCAGCGCAAGAAGTTCTAGAAAACGTGGCTAATCAACCATGATTGCCCCCGTTTATTCATCAACAACCAGAAAGGCCTAAAAATAGGATGAAATCTGCTTTAGAAGTTGCAATTGAAAACAAACGTCGTAGGAAGGAACATACATGTTTTGGTGTTAGACACAGTTGGTTTCTTTGCTTGTTTGTAGAGTCTTGAGAATGAGCGTAACCGATCAAAGAGTTGAGATATGCCTAGAGAAGTTAGAGTTTTATATCATGTATTGCTCTTGTTATTTAGCATGATTCTGTAAGGATATCACATTGATGGCTTTGAAGAATATCTTTTGGTAATGAGTTTCCCTCTTTAAACCTCTCATCCTTGATTGTTCTTGAAAGTTTACTTGTGGACAAGTAATGGGAAAGTGTGGCGGAGTTGATATCTTATGTATTTCCATGGTTTTAGCATTCATTTTCGTTCTTATTTTGTTCATCTGGACGCATTTAAAGTATATTTAGGTGTATTGCATATAAAGTTTTCTCTATTAGGTGACGAATGAGTGATTTTGGTCGAGAAACGAAAGCTCAAGTGTCCCAGCGCCTTGTGGCCGCAGCGGCCTAAAGGCCATCCCAAAAACCATTTGCGACACTGCACCCCTATTAATCCAGATGACGGTACCTCATTTCGGCCAAGTGTTAGAGTGGCCTTACGCATCGGTATGTGGTGACCGCAGAGTTTTGGTGAAGTTTTGTGGGTTCTCCCTCGGCCTGTTGTAGCGGTTACGGAGACCGAGGCTAAGAAATCATCAAAACACTCGAGAAGCGAATTATTATGGCGGCTAGGTGCACACAGCGGCTTAAAGGTCAACCCATAGGGTCATGTGGATCGTAAACAACAATATCTCTTCTCATGTAACTGTTGGTGCGGCTTGGTGCTGCGGTGTGCGACGACCGTGAAAATATAATGAAGTTGGTGCGGAGCCTGACTCGGGAAGCTGCATCCGCTACACAGGCTGCAGCTAAGGAAATTAACGTGGGTATTGGTGCTTAAGTGTTGGCTCAACGGCCTAATGGCGCGTCCAAAGGCTGTTGTAAGTTTACCAAAGTTTGACCAAAATTTTTATCCATTTATGTTTGGATTAGCCGAGGTTTGTTAGGTTGACCTAGTTTATTTTTAGACTATTGTAAATACTCTTTAGATCTAATCTTAGGACATATATTATTTTCTCTCTAAACACAAACCTATTTTGTTGAAAATTTCAATCTTTAGCTTTAACTTGATCACTAATAATGATTAACCTTGAATCATCTATTGTTGTTGGGTTTTGCATGTCTATTAGTGAGTAGTTACCTTTGGATTCATGGGTTAGAATGATTAGAGTGATTAAATGAAGGTTTAGGGATTCTTAGTCTTAGATTTATTGTTTCCTTGCTTATTGAATGTGTTTAATGCTAGATTAGACTTAGCTAATCTTAATCTTGATCTACAAACATTTCACATCCAGAAGGTGTTTGATAAAATGTCCAACTCAATTTTGATCTATAGACATTTCATATCTTGACCAACTCAATTTTGCTCTAGCTTTAATAACCAAAGGGATTTGATGTTAGGATTGCTAGATAGTTAGTAGATTTGATGTTAGGATTGCTAGATAGTTAGTAGACTTGATTTGATTGCATGTTTAAGTGTATTAAGCAGATCAGAATTGATGTTTGATACACTAAAATATATGGATTAGTATCTTGGGAGAGAACTAATTCATCTTGGTGATCTAGAATTAAGGAAGTCAATTGATTGAAAGCTTGAAATCTCTAGATTGGATCTTAGCCACTTTAAACCAAATGCCTAATCACATGAGTCGTATTTTCTTTTATTGATTACAAGTTTAGTTATTTGCTTGCGTTGTTAGTTATTTGTCAATTGTTCACATTAAAATCTTGAGTGCACTTAAATTAAGCACAAACTTGTGTTCTCATTGCATCATGGTCACTTAAGATTGGATTGACACTCATATATATTACTTTGATCTAGAATTAGCAAAAATTCTTTATCAAGCAGCTCCACCCACACTCGTTTTCACTTCCTTCTGCTTCTTAGTGGATAACTCAGCCTCCAATTTTTTTTCTTCTTCTCATTCCTTTACACTTACCAAAAACCTCTAAGAAACCTATCTGCATGTATGTCTATTATCAAGTTGACGAGTTGTGGGTCATCTGCTTCACCCAGCCACTCAGGAAACATCTCTTGTACAAAATCCTTCATAACCATTTTTCCGCGCACGCACCTGCAACAATAACTAATAACTCATCCGACAAATAACTCATAAATCAGTCATCAAATAACTCATAACTCAGCCACCAAATACTTAACAACTCAGCTATCAAAAATGAGTAAGCCAGTCATCTACTAAATAATAACTCAACCATCAAGTACTCATAACTCATCCACCAAATAAATAATAACTCAGCGTGAAACCTACCTCGCCATGATCTTTGTTCTTCTCAGAGATAACAGTATAAAAACTTGAACGTGTACGCTTTCCACCCCATCGAAAAATAGAACTTATTGCTCATCAACCACTCTTCCAAAACGCTCTCCAAAGCAAGTGACATATTTATACGTCCAAACCAATAACACATCCTTTAGGCCGCTTATAGTGTATGACTTTCCTTGCAGATTCAACATCTTAATAGAGTCAACACGAACTTCATATGCAGTCCGACCCCATGGATACGTCATCATGGCTTTATCGTCGAATACTGTTTTTTTACTTTCAAATGGTATCCTAGAATATTATGATGCAAAGCATAAAGTCCAATGGTTCGAAGAAGTAAAAGCCCTAACCATTTACGCTTTCCAAAACTCCAGGTCGGACAGACCTCTAATGCTGCCCTCAGTTCATCTAACTTGGGTCCCATCCCAAGTGGCATATTCAACTCCTCCCAAAACGCTTTGTATTGGTCATGTTCAAAACTTTCTATTGGCACTGGATATGTGTTTAACCCAGTGATCTCACCAAATTCGTGTAAGCTAAACTTGATAGGTTCATCACCAACGAGACTCCAAATCTCCTTCTTATGTACTCACAAATGTTTACATAGTAGATAATGTACAGTCCTACTAGACCACACGCTTTTGCATTCAGCTAGCTTAGCAATTATTCCAATAGCTAGCTTAGCAATTACTCCAATAGGAAACTGCTTCAGGTGTTTCCACACATCCCGTCCTATTTCTTCTTTAACATGATGAAATTCTTCCATATGGATATTGTGATTAATCTCTTTATTTTCTAGATTAAAAGCCCCTTCAGCGTATAGTCTTGGAGGGTAATCTCATGCTTGATCTTCAAAAACATTCATCTAATCATAAAACACATATATAACTTAGAAACAAAAGAAAATTAACTCAACCCCAACATAATATATAACTGAGCCGCAATAGAAAAATAACTCAGTCACAACATAATATATAACTTAGCCACAATATAAAACTAACTCAACCACAATAGAAAACTAACTCAGCCACAACATAATATATAACTCAGCCGTTATGGAAAACTAACTCATCACCAATATAATAAATTACTCAACCACAATATAAATCAAACTTATTCAAAACATAAATCAAACTCAGCTACAACATATCGAAGAAGATGATTTCGTAGATACAATTGCAGCGAAGACGATTTCGTAGAAACGCTTGCAGAGAAGACTATTTCAGCGAAGAGATATTGGAGAATATAGTTCGAGACGATAAACAACAATGTCGACTAAACGGTTAGGGTTCAAACGATGAAGAAAGAAAGTTGTGTTCAAGCGACGAAGAACAAAAAGAAAGTTATGTTTTTGTTTTGTAACACCGAAATTATGATGGTTGATTGTCTTCTCTCTTTTGATCACAAAAAATTAATGACATAGATACACAAATTAGTGATGTTGTTTTTGTTAATTAAAAATAATTTCAATTAAAAAAATTAAACAATGATCTTTATTGTAATTTACTAAGGATCTATAAATAATCTAATAATTTTCAAAAAAAAAATTATATTATTCTAGTAATATAACTACCTTTCTATGCTACTCTATTTTTTCTTGATAATATATATTAGCATGGACATATCGAGATGCATCTAAAACCTTTACTTTTATTGACACGTTTCTAAATATGCTTCTCTTTTATTCTTTTGCTTCCTGCAGGTTGCTTGATTTGCACCAAACCTTGGAAACAAGAAGAGCACCCATGTGCCTTGAAGCCTTGGACGCAATCTAGCAACGAGTTTTGTTAAAGAACTTACGTAAAAGAGATCTTATGAGTTCTGATATACACAGCTCAAGGTTCTCACTTTTGATATCAATCAGTAATTTTGGAATGATCTATCTATCAAGTAAGGAATTTTTAATGGAACTATTGTTTTCTTTTTTTTACAACTAATGGAAGGAAAAACTTAATAAAAGTCATCGAAGCAATGAGAAGTAAAAAAATTTATTGGGGCTGGTCACATTTCTTTCCAATAACTTGGGATTGTAGTCACACATGACCCGGTTAATACTACAAGTTGGGGACATAGAAACATTAATTTTGGTCCCAACACTTTTTGAAAGTTACATACACATAAAAACAAATTTCTAAAATTGTGAAAAAAACTGTTAAAACTTTTTAGTAAATTATAACCTTTAGAATCTCAGATTTGGTTGTTGTCAAACGAGAACTAAAAGTTTTGTATGAAGGTTGGTCATAATAGAATATATACAATGTTTTGTAAATTCAACACATTTTAACATTTTATATCATCTTTTTCCACCTATTCAAAACTCACTTTCATTTTTTAGTCTTTTATATTTTTATTTTTTGAAAATCTTCTAAAAATAATCTATTATAAACTAAAATATCTACGACTTAAAGAATTCAAAATGCTTATAATTTTTATAAAAGAATACAAATATAAATGAGAAATTTAGGGACATATAC
Organism: Moricandia moricandioides; assembly: GCA_905132885.1. NCBI lineage: Eukaryota > Viridiplantae > Streptophyta > Magnoliopsida > Brassicales > Brassicaceae > Moricandia > Moricandia moricandioides. The sequence goes on from CAJHQQ010000782.1 coordinate 7,142, forward strand.
ATAACAAAATGGAAATTAAGTATAAGTGTTTTGCAAAAGTGACTCAAAATTTTAACTCAAATTCAAAACTAACCTACCATTTTTTTTGTAACTTTTATTTGCATTATTCACCCTAAATTTCCGAGTTATTCACAAAAATCTCATTGTTTTTTTTTAAATAAGTTTTTTACTCTATCATCCTTATCTTCACCAAATATTTACTATATTGCCATTGCCATCAATCCCCAACTACCATGAACAACCAATTTGAAGGTCTTAATGACAAAAAAAATGATTTTTCTCTTACTATCTCATTTGTTGTGCATTCAAACCACATGTCTTTCACTTTCCTTAAAAAATCATTCAAAAAACCCAAGATTTTTATTCCCAACTTTGTAATGTTCATAGAGTAACGGATTGGTAGCTTGAGTATTGAAGTTCTGTGTGCTTGAAGAAGCCTAAGCAAGTCATCTGACGGTCCAAGGTATGAAATCGATATTGTTTTTCAGATCTGTTCGCGAAGAAGACTTCTAGAGAAGTCTTCTGGTCAATGCATAGATTAGTTTTGCAATTGACCTTTTGCGTGTTTTGACTAGAAGACTTCCCCAACAGTCTTCTAACTTTCCTTTGATTACAAAAAAAAACAAGCAAAACCGAGAAGACTTCCCTAGCAGTCTTCTCGGATAAACATGTTGGTTTTGCAATTGACCGAAATTTGTCAGAAATTTGACTTTTGTAGAAGACTTCTCTAGAAGTCTTCCGGCGGAAGACTTCTAGAGAAGTCTTCTTTTTTATAACATGAAGTCTTCTCAGCGTCGCCAGAAGTCTGCCTGGGTTACTTTTGCAATTGAGAATTAATAGCAAAACATTAAATGTTAATGAGAAGACTTCTCTAGAAGTCTTCCAGCGGAAGACTTCTCTAGACGTCTTCTCAAGTTTTATTCCGGATTTCTGGTCAAACATTTGGTAACGAGAGAACACTTCTTAAGAGGTCTTTCGTCGGAAGACTTCTAGAGAAGTCTTCTCAATAATATTTAATGTTTTGCTATTAATTCTCAATTGTAAAAGTAACACAGGCAGACTTCTGGCGACGCTGAGAAGACTTCATGTTATAAAAAAAAAAGACTTCCCTAGAAGTCTTCTACAGAAGTCAAATTTCTGACAACGATCGGTCAATTGCAAAACCAACCTGTTTATCCGAGAAGATTTCTAGGGAAGTCTTCTCTGGGAATTTCGAGAATTTTTCAAAATCAAAAGTAAGCCAATATTTACAAAGGAAGACTTCTCAATATGTCTTCTACAGAGTAGACTTCTAGAGAAGTATTCATTCGTAAATTTACAATTGCAAAAGTGACCTAAACGGAAGACTTCTTTAGAAGTCTTCTCTGGGGATGACTTCTTTAGAAGTTTTTTTCATGGTAGACTTCTTAAGAAGTCTTCTACGTCAATCTTTATTAAACTTCAATTTTCTCAAAACTCAAAACGAATTTTTAATATTTTCTTGTTAATTAATGTGTATTGAGGATCCTGAGTGAAATTCATAACTAAAATGATGATAATTATGAGGTTACAAACTTTTTATGTTTATTAATGTTCTTAGCTAAACGTAGAAGACTTCTTAAGAAGTCTTTCGTGAGAAGACTTATGGAAGACTTAAGAAGTCTTCTGAGTTTTTTTTTTAATATGATGTTGTGTGTTTGCTAATGTGTTTTAATATGATTTTTTCAGATGATGCTTCAGTTACCTGTTGTTTACGGAGAATGGTTGATGAAAGATAATTCTTGGGATTTTGTGGTTGATAATGTCAAAGGAGCGAGAATGTTCTTTTTGAGTGATGGTTCTACATATGATGAACTTGTTGAAATGGTTGTAGAAGATTTCAACCTGGATAAGAACGCTGAGGTTGTGAATTTAACTTACTTGTTACCAGACGCACTAATGCAACAAATAGCTCCTGATACTCCTCCTATTCATGTTACAAGTGATAGACAAGTTCAGAACTTGATCAAGATAAGTAAAACACATGTTGTACGTCTTTGTGTATCAAGCCGAGGCAGGATGAGGAATTTCAATGATGCCAACGCTGAAGGAAACCTAGCTGTTGAAGGAGAAGAAGAAAATGGAGGGGAAGAAGAAAATGAAGTGGAAGATGATGATAATTTGCCTCAAAATATAAATGATGAGGAGGAGAAGTATGTTGCTGAAGTGGATGATGAGTTTGGAGATTACAGTGAGTATGGAAGAGTTAAGGATGAGGAAGAGGAAGAGGAAGAGGAAGAGGAAGAAGATATATGTTTTGAGAATTTCAAAGAGACATATGCTAATGAAGGAGAAATCTCGAATGGGATAGTTGACACCAATATCTATGTCAGCCAAAGTTTTATCACTAAAGAGGCATTGGTTTCAGAGTTGCGGTTGACAGTGGTGAAGCATAATTTCTCCTTCAAAATATAAAAGACCACTAAAACTCTACTTGTAGCAAAATGTCGTGTTCCTGGGTGCAAATGGAAGCTTAGAGCGAGTGTGAAACATGGAACAAACACGTTTTGGGTAACAAAGTATGTGGAGACTCATACATGTTCTGTGTCTCAACGACGGGCTCACCGGAAATATTTTACTGCGAAGTATGTTGGTCAGCTTTTCATAGATCGCGTTGGAATCATTGATGGGTTAAATCCGAAGCATATCCAAGATGCAATGAGGAACATGTTTGGCATGACTCTAGATTACACCACTTCATACAGAGCATTGTTACATGCTCAAAAATTGGTAAGAGGATCAGCAGAAGAAGGGTATGAGAGGCTGCCTTCATATTTGGAACAAATCACGTTAGCAAATCCGGGTTCTAAGACTAGTATAAAACTTGATGCTGAGAACAGATTTAAGTATCTATTTATATCATTTGGAGCTTTTATTGCTGGTTTTCAGTATCAAAGAAGGGTCATCGTGATGGATGGGACTCACCTAAGTGGGAAGTATGAAGGTGTTATGTTATTTGCAGCTGCACAAGATGGTAATTTTCAGATATTTCCATTGGCTTTTTGAATCGTAGATATAGAAGATGATGATGCTTGGGAATGGTTTTTCACACAACTGAGGAGTTGTGTATCTGATCAGCATGCTTTGATGATATTCTCTGACCGTCATAGAGCCATTAAAAGCGTGTGTGAAAAGGTGTTCCCTTGGGCAACCCGAGGAATATGTTATTATCACCTACAACAGAACATTGTCCAAAAGTATAAAGGGAAGCATTTATTGTACTTGGTTAAAGGCGCTGCTTATGCTCATACACTCTTCGACTTTAACCGCTACATGGAGGAGATCCGGAATGCTAACCCGGCACTGGCAACATATTTGGAGGAAGCGGACGTGAGACTATGGTCACGGGTTCATTGTTATGGAGAAAGGTACAATATAAAAACGAGCAACATAGCTGAATCTATTAACTCCGCTCTCAAGAGAGCAAAGGATTTCCCATAGTGTTTCTTTTGGAGTTTATAAGGGAAAAGTTGGGAAGGTGGTATTGGAAAAGGCGAGAAGATGCTCTGAATCTCACAACTGAACATAGTCGGGGAGTTGAATACTTATTGGCGATTTGTGAGGAGTTAGCGGATAAGATGACTGTCCAACCAATTGATGGAAGTCGATTCTTTGTGTCAGGTTGAAAACGTGACTATGTTGTCGATTTGGAACATAGTAAGTGTGAATGTGGTGTCTATGGAATCGAGAAAATATCTTGTTCGCATGCTATAGCAGCTGGAACCTTTGCTAATTGGAATATTGCAACACTTGTGTGCCCCCATACTCGAAGGAATATTTGTATGCAAGATACTCATAGAATATATATCATTGTGGTGGAGAAGTTGAGTCTCGAACTTGTTTTCCTCCAGATGTAAAGCGTGGTCAGGGGCGACCAAAGAAATCAAGATGACAATCTTGGTTGGAGCTATCTAGGATGAGAAGAACCGCGGAAGCTACACAAGGATTATAGCTGCTCAAACTGTAGACAACCTGGTCATACACGTCCAAATTGTCCAAATAGTGAGAAGGAATCTTTTGTAAGTCTTCCGGAGGATGTCTTCTGTAAGTCTTCTGTAAGTCTTCTGAAATTCCTCTGTATGTCTTCCAGAGGATGTTTTCTTGAAGTCTTCTGTAAGTCGTCTGTAAGTCTTCGGTAAGTTATCTGGATGTCTTCTGTAATTCTTCCGGAGGGTATCTTCTTAAATTCTTCTTAAAATCTTATTTAAGTCGTCTGTAAGTCTTTGGTAAGTCGTCTGGATGTCTTCTGTAAGTCTTACGGAGGGTATCTTCTTAAAGTCTTCTTGAAGTCTTCTGTAAGTCGTCTGTAAGTCTTCGGTAAGTCGTCTGGATGTCTTCTGTAAGTCTTCCGGAGGGTATCTTCTTAAAGTCTTCTTGAAGTCGTCTGTAAGTCGTCTGGATGTCTTATGTCTTATGAACTTATCTTATGTCTTATGTATTGTGTTTGAAAAGGTTCCGTCATTAGAATTAGAATTATGTACAAAATATTAGTTCAAGGTTACAAAAGATTAGTTCAAGGTTACAAAAGATTATTTCAAGGTTACAAAATATTAGTTCAATCATACATATCCAATCCCTCAATATCGGTTTCTCCATTGTTGCCAGGGGTCTCATTAAATAGGTCAGTAGCCATCTTCTCCCTAATGGTCTTGACGTTCTTATCAGATAAGGCAGGAGGAAATGATTCCATTCCAAGAGCATGACACTCAATGTATTTCAAGGTGAACACACCACAATCACCAGCACGACATTGAGGTACTCCGGCAGCCACTCTCGCATATGTGAATGGCTCTAGTGTGTATTTCACACGCTCTTCGATGGAGGCAGCACATTCCACAAGCAGATAAGGTAGCATCTTGGTAAAAGGTTCCATTAAATCGGCGAGTTGAGCAGGTCTAATATAGTTTATAATGTTGTCCCAGATGGTGATGTGCCTGTTTGGAATGGACACCCAAATAGCAATCCAGTGATCATTTTTGAAGTTCACTGGTGCATAAATGTCATCCACATCCGATCCCCAAACCTTCTTTGTTTGGCAAAATCTGGGTAGTATACCAACATAAAAATCCCAACTCCCTGCAGGGAGCATCCTTCCTAACCCGTTTGCATCGAGCTCTGATCTCTTAAACTCTGGGTACTTGAACGTCCACATTCTGCTAAACACGTGATCAAGAATGCAAAGCCTCTCGCTCCTAAAGTGCTCTGGATGCCACTGAAACCGCTGCCTCAGTAAATTGATATAACCATTCATATGCTGCATTGAAAACATAACAAGGCATAAGACTTCAAAAAGACATAACAAGTCAGAAGACTTCCGGAAGACTTCCAGAAGACTTCTTCCGGAAGACTTCCAGAAGACTTCTTCCGGAAGACTTCCAGAAGACTTACAGAAGACTTCCAGAAGACTTCCACCCTATCCAAGTCTGATTTAGTTGGCTCAGTTTTGTCCATAATGACAACACTTGGATCTTCCACCTCCAGGACCCGAGGTGCATTGATGCTACTCATTTGTTTTTGGTCAGCGTCTTTGTTGACACTTCTTGATTTCTTCACATTCACAATCTCACTCTGCAAATTCGAGTTCAAGCCAAAGGTTCCAATCAACAAATGAAACAAATGTACCATCCAATCAACAAATGAAACAAATGTACCAATCAACAAATGAAACAAATGTACCATCCAATCAATAAATGTACCAATCAACAAATTCGAGTTCACTTCTTATTCTTAGTATTCCTCTTCATTTTGATTTTTGGAGAGGTTTGAGTACTAACCCCTAGTTCGTGCGCAGTATTATCCGGTTTTGAAACTGTGAGTTGAAGTTCATTGTGGTTGATTCCCACCTTCTTCTCCACAGCTTCATTCCTATCGGCAAGAAGCTTGATCTCCATTAGGCACTGCCCAAACCCATCAGTCATAACTTTCGTCAAGTTCTTGAAGCTTTGTTCAAGATCTTCTTTCTTAAGCCCACTTCACGAAACAAAAGGAGCCTCAGTACGAGCTTCAGAAGGAGTAGGACCCTCAGTACGATCCTCAGAAGGAGCCTCAGTACGAGACTCAGTACGAGCCTCAGTACGAAGTTTCTTCCAGGGTCTTATTTCTTCCTTGAAAGGAAGCTCAAGAGATTCCTCCTTGACAATGATGACCTTTGGATTGGTCCACGGCTTAGTACCAATGTCTGGCCAGCACTCTTTGCCCCACTTCATCTTACGTTCACCACCACAGATGAGACTCACGAGGTTCTCAACTGCCTCATCGGTGTTATCATTGTCCCACTGCGGGAGCAATTCACCAAGCTCTTTCACCACTAGGTTCACCACACGAGTCTGCAGGAAGTAATGAATATCAGTTTAGATACTGCGACAATAATCACTACCATATCAAGTTAGATACTGAGACATACCTGTGTGCAGATACCCTCTTTGACAAATTTTCGTCCTTTATGCCCCTTATAAGCCAGCAGAGGAGGACTAGGTTTGTTTCGTATGGGCTTTCCATACTCCGCAGCAAAGTCTGGTAGAGCGAAGTAGATCCAGACTTGGAGTACTTGAATAAACCCATCAATGGTGTAAGATTTTGTCAAATCCTTAGCCTTCACAGAGTCCATAAGGATCTTAAATGCCAATCTCCCCCATGGGTAGGCCTCAAACTCTTCAAGATTCATCACTAGCCTGGCAGGACTAGCCCGTGTAGCGGATGTGGACTTTCGTCCTTCAATGAATCATGTGTAGATGGCTAGGTATCCCAGCCTCATGCGGTCATCCCGAGACCACTGTCCACATCTCCCACACGCCGCCACTATTTGCTGGGAGCTTGGACCAGAGTCGATATCAACACCCATCAACTCCCAGAACCGATACAAATCCTTTGTTAGCCCTACATGAGGATTATCCACATGCTCAACATAGTCGCAGTTAAGACCGGTGAGATGTTCGAACTCAATAAGTGAAATCCTCACCGGCTCTGAACCAATGAGACTCCACAGCTCGTACTTCTTCTTGACATCGAGCTGAAAACAGAGCATATAGTGAACCAGCCTAGACGCCCAACCAAAGTTCAACTCCCAGAACTTTATGAAGACTCCCAACCTAGAGTTCTTCACCTCCTCCCATTCATCAGCATGGAGAGCATCCTTTACGGCAGGAAGTAATCTGGGGTCATCAGTATGATATCCAATGCTCTTCATTGGAATCGGCTCTTCCCCTAGGGTGAACAACCTCTTCGGGAGTACTGATAATTCCATTGTATAGCCTGCAAACAATGATAAAACAACATCTCAAACATAAAACAAACACACCAAAATTTTTATACTAACATACAGATTGTGAAGACTTTGGAAGACTTCGAAAGACTTTCGGAAGACTTCAAAAGACTTCAGAAGACTTACCGAAGACTTACGGAAGACTTACGGAAGACTTACGGAAGATTTACGGAAGACTTCATGGAAGACTTACGGAAGACTTCATGGAAGAATTCGGATGGCTTCCATTAAGTCTTCCGGATGACTTTCATGAAGTCTTCCGAATGGCTTCCATGAACCCTTCTGGATGGCTTCCATGAAGTCTTTCGGATGACTTCCATGAAGTCTTCCGGATGACTACCATGAACACTTACGGATGACTTCCATGAAAACTTACGGGTGATTTCCATGAAGATTTACGGCAGACTTCCGGGAGACTTACGGACAAATGGGTCAACTTGAGGTCGGAAAGGAAAAAAATAGAGGAAGAAGTCAAGGGTAGAAACAAACGAACGGTTTCAGATCAGAAATAAACAGGAATCGGTAGTCAAAAGAGATTCGTCGGAAATCGTCACATTAATCGCCTTAGAAGAGGAGGCTAGGGTTTTCACCAACTTTTTTTTTTGAAACACCGAAAAGTGAAAAAAAACAGTGAAAAACTACTATTTATATGTACGGTAAATTATCAGGTTAGGTTAAATATATTTTGGTTTTTTCCGATTAATTTCAAATTGAAGGTAAATTAAGTTCGAGTTTGGTTTGGAAGACTTCTTGAGAAGTCTTCTCGGAGTCTTCCATGAAGTCTTTTATTGCATTATATGTTAGAATACATCCCGGGAAGTCTTCTGGAAGTCTTCTGAAACTCTAAATCAATTAACTAACCAAAAAACACTTCCTTAAACATAAAATAAACTTAGAAAGTGTTTAAAATCATCTTATTAGAGGATCACTAATACATATTCGTCAAATTCAAAAAAAAAAAGTTAAGAAGATAGATTTCAAAATCTACGCCTAAAACTACCTACAATACTATCACATATGTTACTAAACCCTAAACCAATGAATACCATGACTCATTCTACATTAATTCATCTAGGTTGAAAACAATTCAATTTTAGTTGATATAAATTTACATTATCTACAAATGTTTGTGGTTACACGATTTCTATTTTTCCTCTATATAAATATTATTTATGAATTTTATAAATTATTTTTAGGATTTATTGTTTGTGAAGACTTCCAGAGAAGTCTTCTGGAGAATACGTACATGGAAGTCTTCTCAGAGAAGACTTTCGGAAGACTACTGGACGACTTCACGGAAGACGTCCGGAAGACTTCGCCATTAGGCGGGAATTTGAATTTTCAATGAAATTCAAGCAGTAAAATTGTAGAGTCTTCCGTGAAGTCTTCCTTGAAGTCTTCTACTGCATTATATGTTAGAAGACATCCCGGGAAGTCTTCTGGAAGTCTTCCGAAACCCTAAATAAATTAACTAACCAAAAAACACTTCCTTAAACATAAAATAAACTTAGAAAGTGTTTAAAATCATCTTATTAGAGGATCACTAACACATATTCGTCAAATTCAAAAAAAAAAGTTAAGAAGATAGATTTCAAAATCTACGCCTAAAACTACCTACAATACTATCACATATGTTACTAAACCCTAAACCAATGAATACCATGACTCATTCTACATTAATTCATCTAGGTTGAAAACAATTCAATTTTAGTTGATATAAATTTACATTATTTACAAATATTTGTGGTTACATGATTTCTATTTTTCTTCTATATAAATATTTTTTATGAATTTTATAAATTATTTTTAGGATTTATTGTTTGAGAAGACTTCTAGAGAAGTCTTCCGGAGAATACGTACATGGAAGTCTTCTTAGAGAAGACTTTCGGAAGACTACTGGACGACTCACAGAAGACGTACGGAAGAATTCTTAAAGAAGACTTCTAGAGAAGTATTCTGTAGGAGACTTATAGGGAAGTCTTCTCGCAGAAGACTTCTATAGAAGTCTTCGCACACAAAAAGGTTATTTTGGTAAAATTGAATACAATTTTTTTGTTTGCTCACAAGGAGTTTATTGTATTTTCACAAGCCTTTTGGATTACTTTTGCATTTGATTGAATTTGGAGGTACACTTTTGCATTTGAAATTAAGTTTTGAGTCATTTTTAGTAATTTTCCCATTAAGTATATGCCATTACAATGCATAGACTATAATATTTTATATATTATGTGAAAAGTGAACAAAAATATTTTTTATTGTGCGTGGAATGATGAAAGATATCGTTTAATTTTTTTCCCTCATAAATTGAATCTCACTCTTTTGCATCTGCTAGAAAAGAGAGATTTGGAGAGAGCAATTATGAGTCTGATTTGGAACACGAAAAAAGGAAACTTTCGAATAAGAGTTTTTTTGAGAGACATAGGCTAGAATACCACAGTCAAGGTTTCAGAGGTCCATCAAACTTCACAGTAAAACGATTGTAGAAAAAGATAAAAAAATCAAAGTAAGTCTGATTAAATTGAATAGCATAAGGAACCATAGCGGGAAATGAATAAGTTAAGGGAAATGAATAAGTTAAGATAGTGATTTTGCAAACTATGTATATGCTATAAGTTTGATAGAAAGAAAATGAACACATGTATTTTAGCTTCTCTCCTCATCCTCACGCGTTTGCAGGGAAAAAATGAGAAATATTGTAGTGTAATTGTCACATTCATTTGTTACTAAAAATAATGGCTATGTTTTTAATATTTAGGTCTCTTATAAATATTCAGCTAATAAACCCAATATTAATGCCATTAGACAATTAAATTACAAAAACTGTTAAAAATAGTTTTGAAATTGATAATTACTAAGAATTGTGTAGTTAAAATGAAAAGTAGAAGAATTTTGAATGATAAAAAATTATCATTAGGATCTATGTAACAAAAATACATATTAAATTTTGGAAAAAAAAATATTACAAAATAATTGAACTTGAATCACTTGGAAAAAAGTCGTACAAATTTTATCAACCAATAGAAACATAAAATATAGCACGTGGATTCTTTCCAACATAATTTTCTCTGGATCTTTGCCATGTGGCAGATTTAGATCTATTTCAGTTTTTTCCAACCGTTGAAAACATTCAATTTAGTATAATCCACCTGTGTTTCTAATAAAATTCAATAACTTCATTGTAGTTTTTAAATTGTTGGGAAAAAAATTCAACATCTCCATTGCGGTGTGACCAAAACTTGAAACTGTAGTACAATTGAAGATTTTCATCATAAAATAATATAAAATTCAAAGTGGATCCTAAACATTTGTGTATGTTGGGTAAATTATAAATGAAAAATACTAAAAATATTATAAATTAAATACTATTTTGTAAAAATACACATTATCAAAAATATAATAACATTTATGTATACACTTTAATGATTATTGTTTAGAGTTTAGTGTTAAAGGGTGAGGTTGAATTTCTAATTTTTTTATAAATATTTAGAAAAATTAGTTAAATTTATTTTCGTTAAAAAATTAAGTTATATTTGAAAATAATCATTCATTAAATGTAAATTTGAAAAATGATATCAAACTTAGGGTAAAACTGAAATTTTCCAAAAAAATGAGGGGGTGAAAAGAAATGTAATGAAATTTTGTTGGGCCAAACATAAAAACAGCAAAACTACACAACCCTCTTTGCATTTTGCAGTAAGGAAGCCAGGTGTATTGGAGTACTATTTTATTTCAATTAACGGCTATGTAAATGCCACGTGTTCATAAGTAGGTCGGCCACACGCACATCAAAAAAAGAGGTCGGCCCGGAGAAGTACTTCCCTTCCTAAACACGTAAAAAATTACCACTTTACCACTCAAACCACGTGAAAGCAGAACCAACCGTTTCCATCAAAAACAAGTGAACTTCAAAAAAGAGTGTGCCACTGTATTTATAAAACCTTCTTCTTTCTACTTTCATATCATATCACCCGCTTATTTCGAAACATCGTAAACTGTTATGGCTTCGCGTCTTGGCGTTTCCCTACGCGCCGCCTTAACCGCGTCCTCACGCCCCTCACTTCGACGACGGAAGACGCCTTCACTCTTCCTCGATTTTCGCGGCACCATCCCCGAATCGGAGGAATCGAATCGGATTGAGGACACTTAGGGCTTCAAATGACGGACCCGAATCGTACCTCGATATGTGGAAAAACGCTGTTGATCGCGAGAAGAAGGAGAAGGCCTTCGAGAAGATAGCCGAGAATGTTGCTTCCGATGGCGAGAAAGGCCAAGGAGACTTGGACAAGAAGAGCGATGATTTCCAGAAGATCTTGGAAGTTTCCGTCGAGGAGAGAGATCGGATTCAGCGGTTGCAGGTCGTGGATCGCGCCGCCGCGGCTATCTCGGCGGCGAAAGCGATTCTCGCCTCTAACACTTCAGGTGACGGCAAAGATGGTTTTCAAGACGAGGAGAAGAGTAACGGAAATAAAGTCGGCGAAACTCAGAACAATGCTAAATCCAAAGGTACTTTCTTCACTATCACTTGCTTGTTATATGTGTGGTCTAATCATGTAGCTGAGCCACTTCACTTGATAATATTGAGTTCTTACAATCATTCTTTTAACCAGGGATGTGGAGCAGAACAGTGTATGTGCCTCGGTCTGAAACTTCTGGTTCCGAGACTCCAGGACCTGACTTTTGGTCTTGGACTCCCCCTCAAGGTAGTGAGATGAGTTCCAATGCGAGTATGGACTTGCAAGCAAAGCCTGCTGAGTTTCCAACCTTGTCAAATCCTGTGTTGGAGAAAGAGCCTTCAGCAAATTCTCTTTCCATACCTTACGAGAGTATGCTTTCTACCGAAAGACATAGCTTTGTTATCCCGCCTTTTGAGTCTTTAATCGAGGTTAAAAAAGAGACAGAGACAAAACCCACCTCGGAGGCATCGTCGTCCGAACATGAACTTGATGCCGTATCTTCAGCAAATGCGGAAGAAGTGGCTCGTGTTCTTGATGGTTTGGATGATTCTTCATCCTCTGGAGTTAGCCGAGAGGGATTGAAGTGGTGGAAGCAAACGGGTGTTGAGAAAAGGCATGATGGTGTGGTTTGCAGGTGGACAATGATACGTGGTGTTACTGCTGATGGTGTTGTTGAGTGGCAAGACAAGTATTGGGAGGCTTCTGATGACTTTGGGTTTAAGGAACTTGGTTCTGAGAAATCAGGACGTGATGCGGCTGGAAACGTGTGGCGTGAGTTTTGGAGAGAAGCAATGATGCAGGTCAGTGAAACTGAGCTATACTTGTATGCAGTAGTGTAGATTACTTTGAAGACTTTATTTTTGACTTGTCTATTACAGGAGAATGGTGTTGTGCATATGGAGAAAACAGCAGAGAAATGGGGAAAGAGTGGGCAAGGTGATGAATGGCAAGAGAAGTGGTTTGAGCATTACGATGCTACCGGAAAATCAGAAAAATGGGCTCACAAATGGTGCAGCCTTGACCGTAACACACCACTTGATGTTGGCCACGCTCATGTCTGGCATGAGAGGTACGATATTCTCAAGCTCTTTAACACTAAAAAGCCGAATGTTTCTAAATCTGTCTTGATTGGTTTTGAAACATCAGGTGGGGAGAGAAGTATGACGGGCAAGGCGGAAGCACAAAGTACACAGACAAGTGGGCAGAGAGGTGGGTAGGGGATGGTTGGGACAAATGGGGAGACAAATGGGACGAGAACTTTAACCCGAGCGCTCAAGGAGTGAAGCAAGGTGAGACTTGGTGGGAAGGGAAGCATGGTGACCGATGGAACCGGAGCTGGGGTGAAGGACATAACGGTTCGGGTTGGGTACACAAATACGGGAAAAGCAGTAGCGGAGAACACTGGGACACACATGTGCAACAAGAAACTTGGTATGAGAGGTTCCCTCACTTTGGCTTCTTCCACTGTTTTGACAACTCTGTTCAGCTCCGAGCTGTTCGGAAGCCTTCTGATATAAAGAATGATGGAGAAAAGCAATTAATTTAAATAAATAACATTTGGTACATTGAGAAGTACTTGCTCTCTGATGATTTACTCGTTGCCTTGGGTTTAATAGGTGTTCCCTAAGTTTCTGTGCGGTAAGGTAGTGTTATATAAATGCTGTAAAAAATTGTAGTGTTATATAAATAAATCATTGATGTCTTTTTCTTTATTTTATTTTTTTGGTTAAATCTTTCTTTTAAAATTTGTTTTTTAAATGGTATGTAATGTTAAAATCTTTGTTTATCTATTTTTCTGTTTGTTTGTTTGAGGTTTTTTCTTCATCATATTTTCCATTTCTATTCATAATATGCAGCTGATAACGTGTGATATTGATATTCGATCAGACACTGATGACCCAGCAATTTTGAAGAGATGTTTCGGTTTTCTCATAAGAAAATTAGTTAACAAAGAAAATGTAGCATACAATGTTGATCTACGTAAAGAAAGAGCCAAAACAGAAAAAAAAAAAAGAATACACTAAAATAGAACTTAAAATATTTTTGTCACAAAAATAGATTTCAAAAGAAAAACAATTAAAATAAATTTTATTAAATGATATAAATATACATCAATATATATTTATATCCTTCGATTTAATTAATCTAGATTTAGGGTTTGGAGTTATGGGGTGATGATTTTGAAGTGAAATTTTAAATTAAAAAAATATATATATATTAAAATTTTCAAATAAAAAGTTTTTGTTTTGTTCATTATTTTCTTTGATGTCTATTTTTGTGACAAAAACTTTTAAAAAGTATATTTGTAATATTTGCCCAAAATGTTTAATCTAAAAACAAGTCTTTTTTTGATCAATTGTGACAAAAACTTCAAAAAGTCTATTTGTGAGATTTGCCCAAAAATATATTAATTTATATTGGTATATAAAGCTACTAGGAGGTTTCCTTCCCTTCCTATCTCTTTCGCAGAAATAATAATTTTAAATAATGATAATATTTTATAAAGGCACAATTCTATTTTAACTTTATAGATTTGTAAAAATATAAAACCATAAATATTTTTTGTTATATTATTTCTTTTAAATTGGTTTAAATATTTCCATTTTTCTGTGAATTTGAATAGAGTTAAAATTATATTTATAATAATATAATTTTATAATATTATATTTACGGATTATTTATTTTAAATATGTTTCTTATCCTAAAATTTTATATACATCAATATTTAAATACATAAATTTTAATATTTTTTCAGTCTTTTTAGTTAAAATAATTTAAAGTGAAAAAATAATTTTTTAATTAAGCTAATGAACCAATAATAGCTAATAAAATTTTAAAATTTAATCAACATTTTTTTTAATTTATTAGTATTGCTTTAGTTTTGTATTATTTACTGTACACTTACATTTAATTTTAGTAGATATATATATATATATATATACAAAGTATAATATATATATATACATATTTGTTATTTAAATTTAATGGTGATTTATGAATTATGAGCCATCAGTTATTAATATATTACAACAAATTACTAAAAATAAATATTTATATAGAATAATTTCTTTTTAATGATGGTATAAAACTTATTAGTCTTTGCCATATTTAAAAGTCTTTGCCAAAAAAATGTAAATTCTTATAAGGAAATTTTACATGTCACAATTATGTTAATGCCATGTCACATTATTTTCTAAATTCATTTCATCTTTTTGGTGAGAATGATTTAGTGATAACACATATGTAAATAATTTTGCAAATAATATTTAAGGTTATAATTTTATTATATTTTATTTACTGATTATTTATAATAAGTATGTTTCTTAACCTGTAATCTTTTATGTATCTCTATATTTAAATAAATAATTTTTTTTATTTTGTTTGTTTAGTTAAAATACGTTAAAATGGTAAATGAATTCCTTAATAAACTTAACGAATCATTAGATGCTAATAAATTAAAAAATAATCATCAAAAATATTTGTAGTTTATTAGTAATGTTTATTTTTTATTTGTTAATGTTTTCTTGCACTTAATTTTAATATATATACAAAATATTATACTTAAGTTAGTATAAAATATAAAATTTAAGTATATTTATTTTATGTTTTTAATGTGATATATGCATATATGTTATTTTATTTTAATGGTGCTTTATGGGTTATTAGTTATTAATATATTGTAAAAATTGCTAGAAATAAATATTTATAAAGAAAATTTACTTTATAATGATGGTCTAAAACTTACTAGTCATCATCATACTTAAAATCTTTGCCAAAAAGTATAATTTTTTATAAGTAAATATTCTATGTCATAATTTCCTAGACATTATTTAAGAAATGATTTTACACATGTCCTCCCTACAATCAGTTTCATTAAAAAAATGTGATATGTCATATAACATAGCTTATGATTAAATATAACATAGTTAATTACTTTTAGTGTTGATTTCTATTTTTTTTGTAAATTATTTAGAATATGGTAATAACTAATACATCATCATTAAAATAAATATAATCAAATATTACATTTATACATAATAAAATAAAAATATATTATTTTAAAATTTTCACGATAATATTTAAGTCTATTTTTACAATTATACAACTTTTGTTACTAAATTAAATTTTCAAAATATTATACAATTTTTTAAAAATATATTTTTAATCATAATGCCACTTGTTTGTTTTTGATATCTACAAACTTTAGAAATTATGTTTAGTTTTATTTTTGATAATTATATAATTTTATATTAATTATTTTAAATTTTATACAAGTTGATTTGATATATGTTAACAAAAAAACATAAATGAAAATATATCTAAGATTAGAGGGTTTCACAAAAGTAACTCAAAACAAAAAGTCAAATACAAAACTAAACATGTTATGTTTATGATGCCCCAAGGGTAATATCGTCTTATTCCTAGAGAGGAGATGCTGAGATTGCTCATTTGCATTCTGATTTGACTGCGATGCAAGTTCAATTGGGTTTCCTCGAAGGGTTTTTAGATGTCATGGTGGCTGGAAATCCGCAATTAGAAAGGATGTTGCAGATCAGACGGGCGGGACTTGGGATTTCATAGCCACAGCCACACTCCGCGAAGGAGGAGGAGATGTAGAGAAGTAGTGCGGAGTACTTCTCAGAGTTCCATAACCCCTAGTTTTTTCTTCTTCTTATTATTGTATTATAAGTTTGAAACATTTCTATTAAATATTTTAAAATATTATGAAATATTTTCAAACTTTTCTATTATTTAAAAAATTTAAATTTTTTGTTCATTAATATTTTAATTTTTTATTATAGAAAAAAACGAATCAAAGTAAATGCCTAGCTAATACTATGATTATTTAACGAGGAAAGACATGCTAAATATACATAAATTTCATGACTAGTTTACGAGGAAGTATACGTAAACTTTTTTCGTAAAATTTTACTTTGAATTAACCGAACAGACATGTAACTTTGTCTCGAACATTACATGGATTTTGCGACGATAATCTGCGTCTATTTTACGAGGAAGCTGACGTTGTTACTTTGAGTGGATTTTAAGACAAAATATTAGGCGTCTTATTAACGGCGAACCAGTTTCTTCTTAATATTAGGCGAGGAAGGCATTACGACGGACGATTAACGATGAAATGTATTTTGTGTTTGTTTCGACGAATTAACCATGATAACGGTCGTCGTTAACTATATGTTTTCTTGTAGTTACATATATATATATATATCCCTCAGACATTATTTGAGAAGTGATTACACACATGTCTTCTCTACAATCAATTTCACTAAAAATGTGACATGTCATAATGAAAATGATAACATGACTTATTGTTAAATGTAACATGCATAATTACATGTAATGTTAATTTCTATTTTTGATAAACTCTTTAAAATATGCTAATATGGTAATAACACATACATCATCATTTAAAAATAAATATATTCAAATATGACACTAAATACTATAATAGTAGAAATATAAATTATTTTAAATTTTTTGAAATAGTATTTAAGTTTATTGTTATAGTCATACAATTTTGTTACTAAACAATATTTTTAAAATAACCATACAATCTTTCAAGAAAATTATAAATTTTTAATCATAATATCATTTGTTTCATTTTGATATCTATAAATGTTAGAAATTCTGTTTAGCTTTATTTTTTTATAAAATTTTATATTAAGTCTTTTAAATTTTATACAAGTTGATTTGATAGATATTTTAATCAAAAGAAATAAATAAGAATCTATCTAAGATTATATATAATTTTAAATATATACATATCTATTTTAGATATAGTCTAAATAAATTAAATCGTTTATTTTATCTTTATTTTATGTTTTAAAAAAATAAATATTTATATTAATATATTGGTATGAATAATAAAAGCTATAATATGAACAAATTTTTATTTTAAAATATAATTTTTATTGATGTTTATTATGTAAGAAAACACCTAGTTAGATAATGAATCCTTCTCTTGGAATGACCTTTGACTTGAAAATACCATATTATATATTTTTGAGAAGATATTTAATCGTTTTGGTGAGAATGAATGTTGTGGTGACATATATGTATATCATGTCATAAATAATGTTTAGGAGCTCGAAATAAATATGTATGGTTTCCTTTTTCCACACACTCTTCCTTTTAATTATAAACATGCCTCAAACAATAGAGTTAATTTAAATGTTTAGGCGTTGACAGGAAAATTAGCAACGTGTACTCCATCCGTTTCATATTAAATGTTGTTGTAGAGAACCTTTTTGTAAACAAAATAAATGTCGTTATTAACTTTCGATGCAAAATTTACAAACGTTATAATGTAATTTATTTTTCTATTAGTTGAAATATAATTAAGTGTATAGATAATTATATTTATATATAAAAAAATATGTAATTTTTTTTAATTTGTGTGCATAAAATTAAAGTAACACTTAAAATGAAACCGAAGGAGTATAACATAAGGACAATTACTCTCCTAAGTCCTAATAGGAGAGGAACGCCTCGCTAAGACCTTTTTTTCTATGAATTCTCACTTCAATCTCTATATATTTTGCTATTTTAAAAATTATTTGCAATAATAAAATATGTGATTCATGAAAGATTTTTTGGTCACGACTAAAGTATTAACTATAATTTTATATCAAAATTTTAGGGAGATTGATTTTACAATTTTAGTAGACTAATGGAGGTAAAAAATTTTTTTGATGAAATTTGAAAAATCTATTGATCAAAGAATGAATGGACATTTACATGATGGTATGTGTAATTAGATATGAAAGAATACTAATGAATTAAAAATCCTAATTCCTACCAAATTAGGCGTGAGATATCAAATATGGTTCACTTCAAACCATCATGGTAACAGACCATGCAATTTGTGCTGTCCTACATACCGTAGCGACGAAATCCAATTACGCACAATCTTATCAATCATACGAACGATAGCATCAACTGTAATCCAAGCACCACCACGACGCCTGGAGTTTCTTTTCTTACCTAAAGTGTAAAGAGCAGTTTGAAATAGGATGCGGCTCTGAGACGTGAGCAAGAGACTGCTAACAGTGTCATCCCAATTTGGGGTAATAGCGTGCCCGAGTAACCTGCCTGCAATGTTTATCCAGATAGTATAGGTAAGAACATGTGATCTCAGCTTTCATCTCTTTCCCCACAGAATAAACATCCCTGCATGGCACCCCATTGTTGCGTACGGACTCCACTAGATAGCTGTTTGTACCAAGTTTGTATGAGAAGAACAAAATTCGTCGATGGGCTTGTCACAAAGGCGTTTTTAGATCGTGAATATGTTTGTTAATATGGCAAAAGAAATACACATGAATAATGATGATTCATGTTCGGAAAATCCGCCGGAAAAATAGAGATTGGCTGAATAAAAGAGAGGTCAAAAGTCTAGTTCTCGCCCCCCTTTCTTTTCTTTCCTTCCTTCCATCCTCTTTATACCCTTGGCTAGATACCCTAGGCCGATCTGCCCTTAATGGGCCTTCTACTCGCCAGGCCTGGAGGACATGCCGCAAGATGCCTCCAAGCCGAGCGTCTTTAGTCGCTTCTTTAGGGATGATCCTGATGTTTTGATTCTGTTTTCGACGAACGGCGTTTTTCTCGCTGTGGCAAAACGACTGCTCAATAATTTTGATACCGTAGTTGTTTTTAGTCGCTGCGAGAAAACGGTAAGACGGCCAGGATTTCTCCAGGTAAAACAGGTTGGAACTGGAACCGGTCGTTTGGTTAACGATTCTAGCAGAGAATTGGAACCGTCGCAAGAATGGTCGGTCAGCAGAGGGCTTCGAGGCCCATTAATCGTGGAAGTGGAACAGCCGCGAGAAAAATAGGGCATCTAAGGCTTTTGAGGCCCACCTAAGCCCCTTTTAGACCTAATGATGGTACCTCGAAGAAACGCGACCTCTTCTTTCTTATAAATAGGAGGGCTCCGCTCATTAACCTTATTCTTCACTGCACACCCAGGTAGCTTCTCTCTCTTCTCTCTACTTCTCTCTCTAGTAATTCCATCGTAGTTTTCTTTTTGATTTATTGGTGATGTTGTCGAAGAAGTTGTCTCAGAATGAAAACGGTAAGGCGGTCGTTATCGCCTCAAGTCCTGCCAGAGGCACAAAAGCAAGAGAGGAAACCCTAGACGGGTTCAATCGCCTACACCGAGATGCGATGATGGATACATCGGGTTTGGATCTGTCGCAATGGATTCTTATCGACGACGCGGAACGACTATTCAGAGGTGAGGATGATTGGAATGCTTCCCCGGATTCGGAAGAAGATGCAGAGGACTTGTCGTCCCATCCTGACTTCCTTCCATCCTCTTTATACCCTTGGCTAGATACCCTAGGCCGATCTGCCCTTAATGGGCCTTTTACTCGCTAGGCCTGGAGGACATGCCGCAAGATGCCTCCAAGCCGAGCGTCTTTATTCGCTTCTTTAGGGATGATCCTGATGTTTTGATTATGTTGTCGACGAACGGCATTTTTCAAGCTGTGGCAAAATGACTGCTCAATAATTTTGATACCGTAGTTGTTTTTTTGTCGCTGCGAGAAAACGGTAAGACGACCAGAATTTCTCCAGGTAAAACAGGTTGGAACTGGAACCGGTCATTTGGTTAACGATTCTAGCAGAGAATTGGAACCGTCGCAAGAATGGTCGGTCAGCAGAGGGCTTCAAGGCCCATTAATCGTGGAAGTGGAACAGCCGCGAGAAAAATAGGGCATCTAAGGCTTTTGAGGCCCACCTAGGCCCCTTTTAGACCTAATGATGGTACCTCGAAGAAACGCGACCTCTTGTTTCTTATAAATACGAGGGCTACGCTCATTAACCTTATTCTTCACTGCACACCCAGGTAGCTTCTCTCTCTTCTCTCTACTTCTCTCTCTAGTAATTCCATCGTAGTTTTCTTTTTGATTTATTGGTGATGTTGTCGAAGAAGTTGTCACAGAATGAAAACGGTAAGGCGGTCGTTATCGCCTCAAATCCTGCCAGAGGCACAAAAGCAAGAGAGGAAACCCTAGACGGGTTCAGTCGCCTACACCGAGATGCGATGATGGATACATCGGTTTTGGATCTGTCGCAATGGATTCTTATCGACGACGCGGAACGATTATTCAGAGGTGAGGATGATTGGAATGCTTCCCCGGATTCGGAAGAAGATGCAGAGGACTTGTCGTCCCATCCTGACTTCCTTCCATCCTCTTTATACCCTTGGCTAGATACCCTAGGCCGATCTGCCCTTAATGGGCCTTTTACTC
Source organism: Moricandia moricandioides (assembly GCA_905132885.1). Classification (NCBI taxonomy): domain Eukaryota; kingdom Viridiplantae; phylum Streptophyta; class Magnoliopsida; order Brassicales; family Brassicaceae; genus Moricandia; species Moricandia moricandioides. The sequence continues at coordinate 28,147 of CAJHQQ010000782.1, forward strand.
GCTAGGCCTGGAGGACATGCCGCAAGATGCCTCCAAGCCGAGCGTCTTTAGTCGCTTCTTTAGGGATGATCCTGATGTTTTGATTCTGTTGTCGACGAACGGCGTTTTTCTCGCTGTGGCAAAACGACTGCTCAATAATTTTGATACCGTAGTTGTTTTTTTGTCGCTGCAAGAAAACGGTAAGACGGCCAGGATTTCTCCAGGTAAAACAGGTTGGAACTGGAACCGGTCGTTTGGTTAACGATTCTAGCAGAAAATTGGAACCGTCGCAAGAATGGTCGGTCAGCAGAGGGCTTCGAGGCCCATTAATTGTGGAAGTGGAACAGCCGCGAGAAAAATAGGGCATCTAAGGCTTTTGAGGCCCACCTAGGCCCCTTTTAGACCTAATGATGGTACCTCGAAGAAACGCGACCTCTTGTTTCTTATAAATACGAGGGCTACGCTCATTAACCTTATTCTTCACTGCACACCCAGGTAGCTTCTCTCTCTTCTCTCTACTTCTCTCTCTAGTAATTCCATCGTAGTTTTCTTTTTGATTTATTGGTGATGTTGTCGAAGAAGTTGTCACAGAATGAAAACGGTAAGGCGGTCGTTATCGCCTCAAATCCTGCCAGAGGCACAAAAGCAAGAGAGGAAACCCTAGACGGGTTCAGTCGCCTACACCGAGATGCGATGATGGATACATCGGTTTTGGATCTGTCGCAATGGATTCTTATCGACAACGCGGAACGACTATTCAGAGGTGAGGATGATTGGAATGCTTCCCCGGATTTGGAAGAAGATGCAGAGGACTTGTCGTCCCATCCTGACTTCCGTCCGACATGTTATTATTCGGGCGGGTTTTTTGGTGCGCTTCCGGACATACCCCCTGAATCGTTACGCCCAACGAACATGAGTGGGCAGTCCTGGCGGAATGTAAGGGGGACCAAGTCGACTCCTAGGAGTGTGAAGAACCAATTGAGGAAGTGTCGGGCCGTTGGGATCACCTTTCTCATTACAACTGAAGATCAGTGGCCCTGGATGCCGCCAAAAGGGTACCAGTGTGTCTACGAGTTATATTTCCAAGAAGAAACCAAGATCTGGTTCCCCATCCCCCGGCTAATCACCTCTTATGTCTTTTGTCGGGACGTTGCGATCAGTCAGTTTCTGAACGGTTTGTTTCGCATCGTTGTCGCATTGATAGTGATGGCGGCTGAAATTGATAGGTCCCATGAACGTACGAGCCTTCGAAGAACTGTGCTTTATCAAGCCTATGCGGGAAAGTATTTACTCGGTCAAGATGAGGCCAAATTACAATATAATCACCGGTCACCCGAACAAAACACCCAACTAGCAGCGCTCCTACTTCTACATCAAGTCGGATAGACATGCGTTCGAGGAACCGCCAAATGATGACTTTAGGGTTCTTTGGAATTGGCGTATCGGTAGACTCCCTCTTTATTATTGTAGACTTTTTCACGCTTCTTTAACAATTTTCTTTTTTGTCATGCAGTTAATCATCTGAATACCATCGACTACCCGGGAGGTTTCTTCGATGCTGCCAGAGCTTTAGCCGCGTTGATCCATCAGCGTTGGCCGGATATAAGTGAGGATAGGATCCGTCGTTCCCTATATCGCATCTCCAAAGGTAACCGTTTCTCTTGCTTCAGTTTCTCGGTCTTCTTTAACTCGTCTGATAGATCTTGTTCTGCGCAGATGACTGGATTTCTAACTAGCCTGCGAGATTGCTCCCAGGAAGAAGAGAATATCGCTATTCTCAAAAGAGGAACAACAACGAGTGAAAAGTGGCAAAGAGATGAAGCAATTGTCGGACCTCAGTGCCTTGGTTGATGACCAGTTGGGGCCGTCTTCAGCTGGTTTGATGTCACTTCTCGACGGGATGGTTCTAGATTGGTCTAGCCTGGCAGGCCTCCGACAGAGCTAGTTATGGAGGTCGCCAATCTAGAAGCCCGCGATCCGTACGCAGGAGCCCCTGCCTCGAAGAGGGGCAACTAAAGGTCGCACGAGGAGAAGACCCATGCAGAGGGACAAGAGGAAAAGCTTAGGACCGAGGAAAAAGTTTCGTCAGGAGAGCATCCCAAGAGAGAAGAAGAAGAAAAGGTCAGTCGAGAAGATGCCGGAGTATTCTGTCGAGGGCGCGACAGATTTGAGGGCAAGGACAAGAGAGGATGATCTGATACCATTGGTTGAGGGTCATCAAGATTTGGTTGAGGATCCCGAGCGAGAAAGTGGTTCTCCCGAGGCTCAACTAGTAGTGAGGAGGAAGAGGAAGAACGACCTGGAGTCGGGTTCAGGGATTCCTCAGGCCTTTGAGCCGGTAAGTTGCGATGTGGATGTCCAAGTTGATGACACAACTCAAAAGACCTCGACGAGCTCAGGAGGCTGGCTTACTCGGAGGTCGAGGGTGTCGTTTCCTGACTGTGTCTGTTTCTCTTATGAGGCAGACACACCACTAATCTACAAAGACAGCGAGTGTGATGTGTTGGTTTGTCATATCAGGGGTGGGCCAAAGGATCTCGCGGAGGTGGACGATTTGATGTTCAGGGAAGACTATGTCGATGCGGCCCGAACAAAAATGCTGGTATGCGCTCCTTGCTTTGTCGATTTATTCCGATAATTCTTCATGTTTGTCCTAATTTTTCTATTTTGTCGTACAGAGCAATGCGAGCATGAATTTCCTTGTCGAGAAGTACGACTCCACCCTCAAGCAAACCCTGGCCCAGTTAGGGGAAAGCCGAGAAGATGGCTGAATCGAGGGGCAAGCGTATTGTCCAGATGAAGGAAGAGGTAAAAGCATTATCTCGGGAGAGGGACTTCTCAAATGGCCGGAGGAAGGCCCAAAAGAAGAGGGCCGAATGGCTGGAGGCCGAGCTGGTGGCTGCGAGGACCGCGATGGAGGAACTCCAACGAGAGAATGCTGGCCTGCTGCAGGAGAGAGACGACACTGCCGAGAGGCACGCAGCGGATATTTCTCGGAACACAATGATCGTCAAAGTCAACTGTCGATTCAAAAGCATACGCGAGGGAGAGTCTCGCTATGACGCTTTTGACACCGCTTGATGCCTTTACAGCCAGGCGTTCGGGATGAGAAAACCTCTCCAGGCGCTCAAAGGAAAAGGAAAAGATATCTGATATAACCTATTTATTACGAGTTTCAGACCATGCAATAGGCTCTATTTAGGGTCTATTATGTGTGTCTAGGCTATGTTTTAAGGTCTTTACAGGTCCAGACACGTTTTGGAGATATATGGAGATACTTGAGATTTTGAAGCACTTAGAGGAGAATAATATGTGATCATTGTGAGAGTCGAAGTACAAGACTGTCGTCAATCGAAGACACAACCTTGGCACCGACCGATGTTACATGACCAAGATCGATCGATGTTACAAATCTGCTATCGATCGATGACCAATTCGCAGACAGCCGATTTCAAGCCTAAGTTAAAGACATGACACAAGATTACAAGATTACCCCTAGACAAGTTTTGACCTAGACTTTAGGTTTTGTATTTATACTTTATGTATGGCACCAAAAAGTGTGTCTGGGGTGCTGGTAAGTGTGTTTGTGAGTGTGCACAAGAACTCCATCATAGTTTTAGGATTTATTTTGGAGAAGATTCATAACTCTTTAGGGAGATTTGTATTGAAACCCTAGTATTTTATCTATGCATTATATTCAGATTATTATTCTTACTTTGATTATGTCTCAGTAGTTACATATTAGATTTAGGGTTGAATGATAGCAGTCATGGATTAGCCGAAAAGTAGGATTGCTAGTTAAGTTAATATCCATCAATTGAGTTGTGCTTAATGCTTGCATTCTAGAGTAACTAACTAGGATCTCGAAAGTAGGACATAGACGACTAAGAGAGTAAGTTCAATGCTAGAATAGACTCCATTGAACTAGGTTGTTAGGCGCATGCGAGAGCTTGTCTAATTAGCTTAGTGAACATATCAAATCTCGTTCACACTTCCTTCTGATTTCACTGTCGATCAACATAAGTCCTTAGCCGTCGATCGATGGTATTTCTTTTGCTCGGATATGAGAGTTGGAGTTAAAAGGTTCAAAATAGTTAATATTTGAATTCTATTATATTTACATATTTGTGCATCTTATCCCCTATAATTCATGAAGCTTGAAACCCTAGATCTAACATATTTACATTTACATCTAATTAGATTATTAGCATACTTTTATATTTACATTACTATCATATTTCAATATTGCATCTACACCTTTGGATAAGGAATATTTCCTTAAACCAATTACTTGTTACCAATATATATATAATCACCTAGCTTAGTCTTTAGAAATAAGAAATTTATTGTGTGTCATTGTTATCTGTGGATTTGATCCCTAAGTACTCCATAGGATATTTATACCCTACTAGAACAATAAACACACCCATGTCAAATTTGGTGCCGTTGTCGAGGAACATTGATCACCATTAGATTTAATTTCTAGGATTTAGTCTAGGTTTGTAACTTTCAAGTTACTGATGTTTCTTTTTCTTTGTTTTTCAGGTGCATGCAAAAGAGTACCAGGAGCAACAAAGTACAAGAATTACTATTCTCAGACCCAAAGCAACTCGAGCGTACGATCCGCAAAGAAAGACGACAAGCATCGATCGACGGCACCTACTTAACGTCGACTGACACTTCTTTGCAGACATCATCGACCGACATCAGAAATCTAGCATCAATCGACATTGATCACTTAGCATCGACCGACATCATAACTCCAGCATCGACCGACATTGATCATACATAATCGATCGACAGCATCTCATCCGCATTGATCGACGACAGCAGACGAGTTCAGATGGTTGCACCTGTGATAGTTGTTCAGAATGAGAATGGAGACTTGCATGACCTCAACGGTCATCTGCACAATGCAGCAGGTCAAAAGATAGACGATCAGGGGGCTATAATCTCTGATAAAAAAGCAGAAGAAGCAGACGCTGCAATAACTCAACCTGAAGCTAACGCCCAAGCTGCTCAGAGAACGTTGGCTGACTACAACCGTCCAAACCAATTCTACGCCAAAAGATCCGCCATTCGTCCTCTAGATTTTCAGAGAAACGATTTTGAGATCAAGTCCGCTTTCTTCGGACTTGTAGCGCTGACACTTTACCATGGGTTACGACATGAGCATCCTATGGATCATCTGGAGCGATTTGAGGATCTAGTGACTGCTATTAAAGCCAATGAATCCATGAGGATTATCTTTTCTGTAAGCTCTTCAAGTACTCACTTGCTGGAGAAACTTCATATTGGCTTAAGAAACTACCACCAAGATCCCTCACATCAAAAATGCTATCTTGTGTAACTTCTTTGATGACGCTAGAGCAGAAGATATAAGGAGCAAGATTGCTACTTTTTCACAAGAACCTTCAGAGTCTTTCATAAACTCGTGGATCATATTCAAATCATACCAGAGAGACATTCCACATCACGGGTTTAACGAAGTGCAGCTTTTCAACACTTTTTTCAGAGTTATTGAATTACATTACGAGATGGATTTGGACATAGCTAGTGAGGGAAATTTTAGTACCAGAAGCACTGAAGAAGCTGCGAGATTGATCGAGAATCTGGCATATAGCAACAACACCAAAAACACTGACTTTGAGAGAAGAAAATCAGCTCCAGCGGTAAGCAAGGAGCAGTTTGAAGAGGTCAAGGCAAAACTACATAGTTTTCAGAGACTTTTCAAGAAACATGGAACTTTTGCAGAAGTGGAAGCAATTGAGTCTGGAGAAGATGAGATTGAAGAAGAAGATGTAAACTACATTGATGGGAATGGTTTCCAGAAAAAAGGGAATCAAGGCAACATGAACTCCTATGGTGCTGGCAAATGAGTAACTTCAATCAAAATTCACATCAAAGACCCTTCAACAACAACATGACTTATGGATTTTCCTACTACCAGAACCCCCCTCCAGAAAGTCTGAAAAGCAAGATTGAAGCAATAGTTGATAGAGTCTTAGAGGGACAACAGAAGATGACTGTGGATTTCAATGGAAAGATAGATCGTATGTACCTCAACCTCAACACCAAGTTCGAAAACCTCAGCACTCATGTTAGGAAATTGGAGAATCAAGTGATGCAAACAAGTGAGACCATCAAGAGGCATGAGAGCTTGATTATGGAGAAAATCAAGGTTGGGCAAAAGCACCACATCAATGCATTGATTGATGATGAATTATGGCAGGAAGTCAAGAAAGAGAAGCCCCAAACCAGCGATTTTCGTGTGGGAAATTCCATATCACTCGGCATTTCTCATTCGCATCGATCGACACCATCCAGAGAGAATCGATCGACGGTGAAACCTACAAAATCAGTGGATTTGTGTGAATCGACTAACGTCAATCAACACCGTTCTCGTGACGTTGATCAAAATTGTGATAAAAGAATCAATCGACAATACACCTCTGGCATCGATCGACAGGGGAGAAACCCGGTTCGGCTACCAAACCTTGATGCAAGTTTGATTGTACGTTTGACCGTGATAGCTTCAGAACAGAATACATACACAACTGAAGCTATGGATACTGATAGAGAAGATGACGGACACTCAAAAAGGAGGCAAAAGATCCCAAAACATCAACGCATAGAAGCCAATGAAAAGGAGATAGATAGCTTTGCTAAAACAATTTTTAAAATTCCTTTAGATATTTCTTTTGATGAAGGTTATTATACTCACGGATTGAAGATGTTTTTCAGGAAAACAAAAGAGACAGATGATGACATAGAGATAATGTTAAATCACCTCAGAGAGAAGATGAAGCAGGGAACCTGTGTGAAGAAGAAAAGTGATCCTGAAAAAATCGTGGTTCCATGCTTCATCCAAGGAAACAAATATCCCTACGCCCTTTGTGACATTGGATCTTCAGTGAACATTATTCCAAAGTCTATGGCAGAGGAGTTGGACCTGAAAGTGAAACCCTCAAACGATTTTTTTACATTCGTTGACTCCTCAAGAGTGAACTTAGGAGAGATGGTAAAAAATGTTCCAGTGCAGATCAACAATACATTAGTTCCAACAGAATTTCATGTGATGGACATCAAGATAGATTAGAACTCTTCTCTACTACTTGAGAGAGCATTCATGGCCACCGTAAGAGCCATATGTGACATGCAGTTAAACAGGTTGTATCTATCTCTAATTGATAAAAAAAAATTATGAACCTGTCAAAAATAAGAACAATGCTACCCTAATCGAATTGTGCAACGATGCAGAGCTTGTGGCCACATGCTTCTGAGATTAGGAGTTTGGTGAGGAATCGGAAGAAGGAGCATCGATCGACACCCCACCCAACACATTGATCGACGACCTTACAGTTCAACAATCGATCGACACCCTCCCTATCGAATCGATCGACACCCAAACATCCGAACGAGTCAACACCTACAATGGAGAATTCAATTACAACACAGCCTACACAGGAAGAATGATGATTTGTGTTCGGAAAATCTGCCCGGAAAATAAAAATTGGCTGAACAAAAGAGAGTTCAAAACCCTAGTTCTCGAGAACCACGCCAGCTCCGGCCCGATGAGACTTTCAATGAATAACTGGCAAAACCGGCGTCCTTTTCATCATCGATGAAGTTGTCTCTTCCCATCGCTATGTTGAAAGCCATCATGTGGTCTGTAGGATCTGACTCACCGGAGTCAGAGGGTATACAGAAATTTTCTATGGAGTGGAGTCGTACGTCACTGATGCGACAGGAAAACGGTGTTCTGGAGGTTGCATCAAGGACCCGGTCGATCTGGGGGGCAGAGCTCGTAACGTGATGAATCTTTGAGATGATTTCGGAGAGAGAGAGTTTAAGGGCTGTGATTTCTCGGATGGTAGCTATATCTGACCTCCTTGGTTTGGAGCTTAGTTCGCGAGTGCGGGGTCTGAGGCGTCGAGATTAAGTTCCTCGACTCCGGTCGCCGGGTTAATGTGAAATAGCTGGGGACATTTCATCGAGGGGTTACTGATTGCGTCAGAGGGGAGGGCAAGAGCAGCTACCAAGGCGGCTAGTTGTGCGTTGATCGCTTTTTGAACTTCTTCCTGATGTGCGAGACGCACCATAAAGGTGTCCATGAACTCCATTGTAGCTTGTGGCGCGACGTCAGGAGTGGGCTCCAGTTCATTCCCGGAAGTGGATCTAGGATGAGTCATTGAGATTTTTCTTTCTTTGTGTCTTGCCCCACGGTGGGCGCCAATTTTTTGTACCGAATTTTTGTGGGAAGAACAGAACTCGTCGGCGAGCTTATCACAAAGGCGTTTTAGATCGTGAATATGTTTGTTAATATGGAAAAGGAAATACACAGGAAAAATGATGATTCATGTTCGGAAAATCCGGCTGGAAAATATAGATTGGTTGAATAAAACCTTGTTCTTGGCCCATTTCTTTTCCTTCCTTCCTTCCTCTTTATATCCTTGGCTGGATACCCTAGGCCGATATGCCCTTAATGGGCATTTTACTCGCCAGGCCTAGAGGATAGGCCGCAAGATGCCTCCAAGCCGAGCATCTTTAGTCGCTTCTTCAAGCCATCGTAAGGCTTACTTCGTCGGCTAAAAGCAATATGTAGCCAAGCCCTATACATTTAGTCGCCAGCTGAGCCAGCGTCCTCATGGTCTATGAGCCAGGCCAGCCATCTCATGGGCCCTGTGGGGATTATATTCATCTCAAAGTCAAGAGCCTTGGTTTCTACTAGCCGACGATGAATACCAACTGCGAAGAATACGCATGGAGTTGTGATATGTGTCAATGGCACGCTTCCAATATCCATCGTCTAACCAAACTGCTACAGACGACAACCACCCCTTATACGTTCATGCGATTGGGAATGGACATCATCGGCCCCCTCCCTAATTCCCCACAAAGATGATTCGTCCTACTGTTAACCGACTACTTCATGAAGTGGGTAGAAGTGGAATCATTTGCCCAAGTCACTGACAAGGAAGTTCATAATTTCATGTGGAAAAATTTCATATGTCGGCACGACTTACCCTACGAAATCGTCACCGATAACATAACTCAGTTCATGTTGGGAAACTTCAAGAATTTCTACGAACGATGGAATATCTGCCTCAGAGCCTCGACGCCCCGATACCCGCAAGGCAATGGTCATACAGAATCCTCGAACAAGCTGATAATCGATGGCATCAAAAAATGCCTCGACTTGAAAAAAGGAACCTCGGTCGATGAACTCGATGGAGTTTTGTGGTTGCATGGGATAACACCACGGGGAGCGACAAAAGCCACTCCTTTTTTCTTTGGTACACGGGGTCGAAGCAATGGCACCTGCCGAAGTGAACATCACAAGTTTAAGACGCGGTAAAATCCCCCATCTCGACAGTCTCTATCGTGATATGCTTCTAGACGCCTTAGACCAGATCAAAGAAAGGCGCGATCAGGCCCTTTCTGGATCCAAAACTACCTGCATCAGATAGAGAGTTACTACAACAAAAACGTCAAGTCGCGTCCTCTCAACCTCGGTTACTTAGTCTTACGAAAGGCGTTCGAAAACACCAAGGAGTGGAAAGCAGGAAAACTCAATATAAACTGGGAGGGCCCTTACAAAATCACTCGGGTCATCCAACCCGGTGTATATCGATTGGAGACATCGCAAGGAGACGCCGTACCAGGGGCGTGGAACTTGAAAAACCTCAAAAAATATTACGCATAAGAGACACGCCAAAAAGAAACCCGAGTAAATGCGCCCAAAAGGCCACTTTTACCCGACAAAAAAAACTGAGAAAATGCGCCCAAAAGGCCAATTTTACCCGACAAAAAAAACCGAGTAAATGAGCCCAAAAGGCCACTTTACTCGACTAAAAGAACTACGATTGGCTTGATCCCCACCCCAGGGTACATAGGCAGCCTATCAGGGTCCAGCTATAACCAAAATGAAAAGCTCGAATAAGGCAGACCGGCTAGGACGAGTAAATGTAGTTCACACCGTTGCTCGCCACAACGGGTCATCTCTTAAAAACAACTATGCTAACGGCCGAGCGACGTAAAATCTAAAAAGCTTTGGATCATGTAATAGCACTATCGCCCGACGAACAGATATGTCCCGATCAGAAATGTATTCAAGGGTGCCATCCATGTCGACTTACGACCAACTGAGTCAATAACTCTCATCTCACTAATAACTCCTTACGCATGGACTGGCCACCCAATGATTGAAGGGTTACTACCGTGCAGAGCAAGAACCGTTATTGTCATCTGGGGTATTTCTATAAGTCTTGTCAATTAACGACCAAACGAGTTACTTCGAAAAATTAAAGGGTCAGAAATTTCTAAGTCCAAAATCGCGACTTAATGAAAGCTGGTCCGGCAATTAAGGAGATATCGCGACAATCTCCGTCGATAAACGATCAACAAATTACTTCGAATATAATTAAGAGTCAGAAATTTATAAGTATAAAACTACGGCTTACTGAAAATCAACCCAACGATTAAAAGTTTCGATAATTCCCGTCGATAAATAATCAAACAGTTTATTGGCCAAAATCAAAATTTTAATTCCAAGAAATAAATAGCGACATACAAACAGGCCCCACAGGATTGACATACAAAGCTTTCCTCCCCGTCCAAGGGCTTGGCCTTATCACTCTCCAACGGGCCAGGCGTCATTTCGCTCGAACCTTCTTCTTCAGCAAGATCTGATATTTCGTCGTACCCCCTAGGCATCAGAGACTTCAACCGTTAGTCCATCTTTGCCGCCAAGACGCTCCTCGTTCCGGCAGATGGATTCCCAATCTGATCACCCACGGGCTCCTTGAAGGAATGGGACGGGGTGCGGAGGTTGACGGCCATAATAGGATCGATCAGGTCAGCGTTCGACCCAAATGGTTTCAAGCCAGCAAGCTGGTCCGACTCAAGGACCAGCAGAGATAGTGAAAACATTGAGTCCGAAAGCGCCTCAATTTCTAGACGAGAGACCTTGCTCATATTTCTTCTCCTCAGCGACGAAGAAATCAATCGTTTCCTGCGGGATATCTTTCCCTTTTCCTGTGAGCGTCTGGAGACATTTCTCGTCCCGAACGCCTGGCTTTAAAGGAACCGAGCGGTGTCAAAACCGTCATAGCGAGAATCTCGTTTGCGTATGTTGTTGAATCGACGGTTGACTTTGGCGATCATTGTGTTCTACACCCTGATCCGCTCGTTGGTTACCTCAAAGCTTCCGGACTCCCTGAGCCGGGCAAAATCCGTTGTGTGCCTCTCGGAAGTGTCTTCTCTCTCCTTCAGCAGGCCATCATTTTTTGCTGGAGTTCCTCCATCGCGGTCCTCGCAGCCTCCAGCCCTTCGGCCCTCTTCTTTTTGGCCTTCCTCCGGCCATTTGAGCGGTCCCTCTCCCGAGATAATGCTTTTACCTCTTCCTTCATCTGGACAAATAAGCTTGCCCCTCGATTCAGCCCTCTTCTCGGCTTCCCCCAAATGGGAGAGGGTCTTCTTGAGTGTGGATTCGTACTTCTTGACGAGGAGTTCATGCTCGCATCGCTCTGTACGAAAAATCGAAAAGTTAAGAGAAACATGAAGAATTATCGGAATAAATCGACAAAGCAAGGAGCGCATACCAGCAGTTTAGTTCGGGCCGCATAGACATAGGCTGTAATGACCCTCACGAGTGGATATAATTTTGGTCGAGAAACATTTGAAAAGTCAGATTTGATTTTAATCGATCATAATTAAAAAGAAAGATCGAACCGATAAATTAATGGCTCGATGGGATTTTCTTGTAGTCGAAAGAACTTCCCTTGATAGTTCTGGTCGAATATTAATTATGTTGGTCGGATTTTATTTAAGCTAGACGAGTTTGGTTCAAGCAAGAAAAGAATCATAGGTCAAGAAAATTTTAGTTGAAAACTGTCCGAAAATTACCGGCAAGCTTCTTAAAATTCCTTGTAAATTGTCCATGGTCCTTAACCACCTTTTCTATCTGCTTTCTAAGCACAAGTCACATGACAAGCACAAGCTGCATGCTTGCTTTCTTGCTGGACAGATCATGTGAGAAGCACATGATTTGTAAACCTTTCTTAAAAGGAAGGAAATGAAAGCTGCTGGTGGCTTGGTGTGGTGAAGCAGGACTCCAGCTGTCCTTGCTCACTTCTGCTTTGTGTTAAGCTGAGACACTCAGCTTGGACCATTACTCCTTCAGTGAGCTGCTTGTACGTTTTTGTTGCTGAAAGAAATAGAGAATTTCAGTGAAAAAATTAGAGAGAAAGAAGTAGGAACCAAGAGAAAGATCAAGAAGAAGCCTGAACGAAATTCATCCACCAGTTAGCTCGGTTTGTTTTAGTGAGAAGGATCAGAAGGTAAGAGAGTTTTATTAAACCCTAGACCTTGTTCAGCTTATGATCATGACCGAATCTTCATCTCTCTTTCTAATCAGTTTCTTGGTGAGCTTAGCTTGAAGGAGAACATCATCAAGGGTATCTAACCGTGGTGATCTAGGGTAAGCCTCATCTACCTGCCTTAGTCATGTTCTTAGCAATTCCATGTGTTGTTAAGCTAAGGTCATGGTCGGATCACTTGTTTTAAGATGGTCTACTGATCAGTTTAGTTTAGTTTCGGTTGGAATCAATCTTTGGAAACTGCTAGCTAAACTTTTATCTGAGTGAAGTTAAAACGAGATAAAATGACCTTGTCCTGAATCAACCTTGTCTGAACCAAACTTATATGATATAGGAGGAGTAGAACCGAGCTTGAACTGAACTGATTTAAGTAGTTAAATTGAACCAAACTACCGGAATATTATCGTTCTGAACCGAACAAAATTGAGATCTCTATGGTCTAAACCTATCACGTACTGATCTAGTCTGAGTTTGTATAAACTGTTAAGTTATGTCCTGAACCGAGCTGATTAGATCTAAGTCAAACTCCTTCTTCATAACCGAATTGTTTGGATGGATGATCATGTTTCCGAACTCCTTATTTCAGGTCCGTCCAGCCTTGTACAAGAACGTTTCAAGACTTGTCCAAATCAGTTTCAAGACCAATCTCTAGGTGAGTCTAGGGTGATGTGGTGTTAGATCATATATGTGTGTGTGATTGAATGGAATATAACTATATCAGTTAAGTAGAAAAGTCTCTCAATCCTTTGAAAATGTGTGGTGTTTACTTAATGTACACACTTAACACTTAAAGAAATATTTGAAAGTACACATTGAGGTTAAGACAATTCTTAGTACTTGTTCTCAAGTATTAATTATAAGTATAAATAATATATGAATTAATTACTAAATAGTTATGGAATTAAGTACTAAGTGAATACTCATTATTAAATCACTATCCCTAAATTCCCGCATTACCATGACTTGGTCCTGCGAATGGAACAAGGTCATGAAGACACGATGATGGGGTAGCACCCTGGAGACCATGTACTACATGACGATGCAGTCCTGAATGTTTATTAAGACGTTCGAGGGTGATGGTAATTCTAACTCACTACTCTCGGTTAACCGTTGTGGTTTGTCGATTTTAGTATATATATTGTAATTATAATTGAAGTGATGAAGGGCGGGTAACAAGGAAGTGATAAATAAAATGACATTCAGATTGACGAATAATATATTATAGTATAAATCAAGTACTTGTATGTTCATGTTCATGCTTTGATGATTGTTTGATTGTACTATTGATTGTGTAGTGATCTAGATTCACTGGGTAAACTAGTTACTCACGACTCATTGTTGTGTGTGTAGGTAACCACTAGTTGGAAGACCTCTTCTTTTTGGACGGAAGGAACAGCCAACTAGCGGTAGTAGTTTGTTGTCCTTGCAACGTATCTTTTGTTTTATATTTACTTAAACTGTTGTTGGGCGTTAGGCCGTAGGGTGAAACTATAACACTTTGTAAGATGTTTAAAAGTATAAATAATGGATAAAATATATTTATAAATCACGAGTACTCATATGATATTAGTCCTTGTCTTGGACGAAATAACTATCAGCTACTCGGACGGGTTGAAAAACCTTGTTCGATATCCGGTAGGAGCGTTGGTGTTCTCAAATTGCTAGTCTAAGGTGAACGGAATTTTTTCGGGAACCTCGGGTCGGCTTTCAGGGAACATCGACCGTGTCATTTCCGGTCATCTACGATCGGGGGTGTCACAAAGGTGGTATCAGAGCATTTGTTCTACGATGCTAGAATGGGACTTGTTTCAAATATTTTTGGAGTCAAAAATGTGTCGCAAGGATAACTAGGATATTCTGGTTTGTTCCTTCTTTTAGAAATAGGTAGAACTGGATAGAAACTTACCATGAACTTTTGCTGTATATGCCACCGAGACGAGCACGACGTGGTGGAGCATATCTGCCGATACCTATTTCATCATCTCCAGACTCTTCACCGCCATCTACGCCGGCACCACTTTCTACTCCTAGCTTTGAGGCTACACCTTCGAGCACCAGAATTGAGTCTGATCCGTCTGAGGGATCGTATGATAGCCCTCAAATTCAGATGCCGATGCCTATGTCACCTGATCCGTACTATACAGACATCGAGGCAGTTGTTGTACATGATTATCCTGCTGCTCATGCTGCTGATCATCCCGCTCATGTTGCTGATCATCCTGCCGCACATGTTGTTGCCGCTGATGATATTCCACATGTCCATGCTGAAGCACCACCCTCAGTAGAACCTGCACCAGTTCCGACAGATCCGGCGTTGGTAGCTATTCTCGAGTTGATGGCCGAGATGATCCGTTTACAGGAACAGGCACTGAATGCACAACGTGCTCAGCCAGCTCCAATACCTACCACTTCTCATCCAGACTTCCTGAAGATTGTTATGATCATGAAGAACTTGGGGACAAAGCACTACCAGGGAGGGACTGGTCCCTCTGAAGCTGATGCATGGTTGTGCAATCTCGAACATAATTTCGCTGCAACCCGTTTTCAGGTAGAATTCAAGAAGGACATGTTTTTTTACTATCTGAAGAAGGACGCCATTCATTGGTGGTTATGTGTAGAGAGGATTTTTGGAGATTTTGAGTTGACTTGCGATGGCTTCCTTACTGCGTTCATTCGAAAGTATTTTCCACCGAAGGCAAGAGACATATTGGAGATCAAGTTTATGGAGCTAGTTCAGGGAGGTTTATATATTCGGAGGTATGAGACCGAGTTCACACGTCTCAGGAAGTATGTACGCTTTGGCCAGGAAGATGAGTTGATGGTTATCCGGAAGTTTCTTACGGGACTTAGTCCGGATATCAGGAGCAGACTCGAGGCAGTAGAGTTTCATAGATTTGCTGATCTTGTGGAGTGTGCGGTGAATGTTGAGGAAGCCATTGATTCTGAGAGAGCTTCTTTTAGCCATTCCACACCACTGAGACGTCCATCTGTTCCATTCCAGCGTCGGCCATCTTCGGTGATGCAGAGGAGACGTGGAGGTAGAGTCTTTCGAGGAGGTCGTTCGGGAGAACCGAGACCTAGAACCCCGACTTGTTTCAGTTGTGGCCAGCTGGGAAATGTTAGGCGAGATTGTCCGACCATGGGGCAACTCCGACCAGCGGTACCATCTCACATCACTTGCTTTACTTGTGGAGAGCACGGACATTATGCGACTTCTTGTCCACTCACACATTCTTCTCAGACTGGTGCACTGAGAGTTCCACCAGTCGTACCAGTTAACCCACCCTTACCTTTACTCCGGCGAAGTGTCAGGCTACAGCTGATAGAGCTTATGCTGTAGAGTTACGAGGACCTTCCGGACCACCGAAGGGTCCTATCTCATGTTCGTTTTCTTACCATTGAGTGTTATTTGAATTTAAAAAAAAATGTTATATAAAATTTTTGAATGAATAATTGACCTCGAAGTCAATTGTCTATAGGTTCTTTGGTTGTGGGCGGTATATCTGCCCATATCATGTTCGATTCGGGAGCAACACATAGTTTTGTAGCTCCTAAAGTAGCGTTGAGATTTGAAGGAGACTTTACAAAAGTGAATTTAAGTATTCCCGTTTTAACTCCCGGAGATTAAGTTCTTGAAACTGAAGGCTGTTATCTAAGAGTTCTGATTGTTATCCAAGGGATGGTGTTCCCAACTCATCTGTTAGTACTTCCATTAGAGCGGTACAACTCAAAAGGAAGCCAATATTTACAAAAGAAGACTTCTCAAGATGTCTTTTGTAGAGTAGACTTCTTAAAAAGGCTTCCTTCATAAATTTGCAATTGCAAAAATGACCTAAACGGAAGACTTCTTAAGAAGTCTTATACGTCAATATTTATTAAACTTCAATTTTCTCAAAATGTATAATGGATTTTGTTTAGTTTCTTGTTAATTCATGTGTATTCGTCAATATTGGAGCTCTTAAGTAAAATTCAAAATTTAATTAGAGATAATTATGAGGTTACAAACATTCATGTTTATTAATGTTTCTAGCTAAAATGAGAAGACTTACGGAGAAGTCTTCCGTGAGAAAACTTACAGGAAAGTCTTCCGTGAGAAGACTTACAGGAAAGTCTTCTACGTTCATTTTTTTAAAATTTGTTAAGTAACTTTAATATATATTTTCTAAATTTCAAAAGTGTCAATTAACTTCAAAAATATAGTCATGTGGTTTAATGTGTCTTCTTATATTGTAAGATATACTTTTAAATTTTTATGAAATTTAAAATTACAATTTTCACTTAAAATTTAAGTTTCCCGCTTAAATTTCATGCTTCCTAGAAGACTTCTGGTTCAGAGAGAAGACTTAACTTTTTCTAGTGAGACTTATGTATTGTTTGATCTTTGGTTAATTTGACTAAGTTTTCTTGAGAAATCTTTTCTCTTAATTTGTAGTAAATTTGACTAATTTTTTATGTTGTTTGGGATAGTATGGTTAACCATTGAACACTATCACAAACATAACTTTTTAGAATCTAACATATAAAACTCACCAAAAATACATATTCAAAATTTATAGATCTACCTTTAAAGGAGTGAAAGATGAGAACCATGTAATGAAAAATCTGCAAAACAAGATAAATTAATGAGAATACATAGGAGAAAAATGAGAAATGAATATAAAGGTAGGTGTTTTCAAGTCTAAGAGATTAGAGAGAGGTTAGAGAGTTTTAGAGTGAGAAACATTATTTTTTTGTTGCAGCCATTTGAGAGGAAGAAAGAGAATGTGTAAATTTTCTTTATATATGAAGACAAAAATCCCAATTAGGTTAAATATTTTCGATATAGAAGACTTCCCGAGAAGTCTTTTAAGAGAAAACTTCCCAAATTCTGAAGTCTTCCAAAACCCTATAATCTAATACATGAGAAGACTTATGGAAGACTTTCGGAAGACTTCTAGAAGACTTCTAGAAGACTTCCGGAAGACTTTGTATTAGGCGGAAAGTCTACCAGGAAGTTTTTTAGTGCATTATGAAGTCTTCCAAAACCCTATAATCAAATAACTAACTAAATAGCAAAAAAAAAACTCCATTAAACTTAAAATCAACTTATAATGTGATTAATATATACAAAAGTAAAAAAAAAAATATAGGTCACTTTTTTTAAAAAAAATTAAGATTCAAAAATCTAACCCAAATACAAACAATACTACAACATATGTTACCATTACCTAAACCAAAGACTATCATGACTCAACTATATTCATTCATCTATGTTGAAAATAATTCAATTTTAGTATTTTTAAATTTACATCATTTATTAATGTTTATAGTTACATGACTTCAATTTTTTCCTTATATAAAATCTTTTTATAAAAATTTTAAATTATTTTTAAGATTAAGTGTACGAGAAGACTTACAAAGAAGTCTTCTCACACGAAAAGGTTATAATGGTAAAATTGAATACAGTTTTTTGTTTGCACATAAGAAATTTGTTGTATTTTCAATAGCCTTTTGGATTACTTTTGCATTTAATTGAATTTGGGGTACATTTTTACATTTAAAATCAAGTTTTGAGTCATTTTTAGCAATTTTCCCTTTATGTTTTATGTTAGAGTTTGAAATATAGGGTAGAGGTTAAAGAATTAAGGTTTGTGTTTAAAAAGTTATAATTTGTGGTTCAAATTTATGATTTGGGAATAAAGTTTGAAAAAATTAGACTTCTAATTATGTTTAAGATTTGATTTTAAAATTTAAAAATATTAGTTTTGGTGATTGGATTTATGATTTAGGGTATGGTGTTTAGGTTTATAGTGTATGGTTTGGAATATAGTGTTTGAGTTTAAATTTAAAATTTGAGAGTAAAATTTGAAAAACATAAATTTTAAATTTAAGTTTTTGAGATTTAAAGTTAAAATAAGAGTTTAAAGCTTTGTATTTAGAGTTTATGATTTAAAAATAGGTTTAGGGTTTCATATTTTTATGGCTATTTTGTGTCTAAATCGTGAAAAAAATTATAATAACCACGAAAAAATTTGTGGCAAAACCGTAGAAAGAAGATATTTTTTTTTTGAAAATTAGCCACGAATATAGCTACGATTTATTTTGTATCAATTTTACCACGAAAAATTCGTAACAAAACCGTGGTTATTGTTTGCCATGGTTTATTTCATAGCAATTTCGTGATGTATTTTGTTACGATTTACATATGAGTTGTTACGTTTTCCATTTTGTGGTTTTTTTGTAGCTTTTTCGTAGTTTTAAAAATTTTGCTACAAATTTTTCATGGCTTTTTCGTGGCTATTACCGAGATTTTTACTAGTGTAATGGACCTCAAATTCGATTCCTAATTCAAATGACAGCTACTCGAAATCTAATGATTTTTTCGTATCATTTCGTATCACACCGTGTAAAATGTGTAGCCAAGAAAAAAACAAACTACAGTATTTGTTTAGAGTGTACATTCATATACTGACGCTCTATAAGATGTCATTCAACATCTTCATTACTACTCCCTCCATTTTTTTTTTAATTGACGTTTTAGGGGAAATTTTTTTTTCCAAATTATTTTACGTTTTCAATTTTTTATGTAAAATTTATTAGTAATTAATTTTAGATGACCAATGATATAATAGCTTCTATTTTATTATTTGTTGTATTGTGATTAGATAAACAATTAATGATGTTTTTGTTTAAAAAATAATAAAAAATTAAGTGTTTCTTAATCCATGTGAATAATCCTAGAACCTCAAATAAAAAAAACGGAAGGAGTATTAATTTGGAGAACCCAAATGTCAAATATAAATGCGTCACCACAGCTTTTAATAAGGTTAGCACTACAGTGTATTACGTTTGACTTTATAAAATCAAAACGCATCCAAACACTACATGTAAGCTTGTGCCATTACTGGCTAATGGTATATACCATATTTGGCACTTTTATTATATAAGTTGGTTTTACGAAATTCTATCAAGACCATATATTAAGAAGAACGCAATTGACTGTTTAAACTATTCTGTAAATTAGTTAACCACTAAGTTGCTATCAACACCATATAATCAGAAAAGAACTTGATCATTTTAGATGACAGTATATTTATCTTCAATGCATCATATCCTCCATTTAATACTTTCAAATATTAACATTCCAGTCAGCATGTTGCAATGAAGGACACGTTCGATTCTGTTGAATTTAGGGGTTGGTAAACCAACTCTTGTGTAGTTTAATTTTTTTAGTCATCAAATCAATTTGACTAGAAATTAAAAAAAAAAAACCCATTTATATACAGTCCATAACTTAGATTTAATTGGTTTCGAGGAAAATAATTTGTAATATATATAATTTTAATGTATCGATAAGTTTGTTTGTTTGTTTATTTCAGTAGAAATAGCGCCGAAATATATCAATATAATTGCTGTTTGTGTGTTCAATTTCGTCCAAGGCTATCTTCAGACCTTGTATCAGTCATTTATTTTAACTAGATCATTTAACCGCGCTACGCGCGGATATATATATATTGATGATTTAATATAAATTTTATGATGATTTAATTATTAGACATAAATAATTTACAGATTTGTCTTCTTGTTAACATATATTTAAAGTATTATGTCATTTTAATATTGTTTTATGCTAATTTTATTTATATATCTATTCACTTGTTTTATAAAAAGTATAAGTTATGTTATAAATATATTGGCATCATCTTTTTGTCATCATTGGTATCATTTATAAAATATAAATTTCACATTTTAAATATTATAATGATTTTTGGTAAAAAAAACTATAGTATAGTATTGTAATTAGTTTTAGTATGCCTTTTAAATATCTCCAAAATTTTAATTTTAATTTTAATTTTAATTTTAATTTTAATTTTTAAAAATACCCACAAATGTATGATTTTTATATTTATTATGTATATTTTTGTATATGCATGAATCTTATTATCTTTTTAAAATGTATATTAGATAGTATTATATTTATATTTGAAATTTAATATCACAATAATATTTAATGGACTTTAGTTTATATTAAGTAGCTTAATTTTTAGATAATAAACAACAAAAATAACTATAGTTAATTTTAATTAATTCTAAGTAATATTTTATTTCAGAGATATATAATATAAAAATCTAAAATATTAAATCTCTTATTCTACCTGTAACTATATATATTTCGTAGTAATTAAATAGATATGATTATATAATACATGAAAGTATATAGTATTTTAATTTTGCAAAAATATATTTTGGTGCACATTTACGATAAAATAAATAATATTTTTATGTTCATAGTCTTACATAAAAATTTGTAAGAATCTTTGAAACTGTTATAACATTTGTAAATGTTTTCATAGTTGTTAACTGTCTATAGAAACTTTAGTAGATCTATTTAAAAGTATATCCGTTTGTAAATATATTAAAAAATGGTATAAGCATATTGGAGAACTGAGTGAACTATATTTTAGAGAATTAACAAACTTGTTTATCGATGAGGAGCATTTTGAGACCAATAAGGGTCTTCGTAGTTGGATTTCGAGCCTCCCAGAAACAGATCAAACGAAATCGTAACTCGGCTTCATGAGGTCCCAGTGAGATATCTTTGAAGAACATAACTTCCTGGGAATTAGCGAAGGAGACAGGAGACTTGCTGTTTGGTTTCATCGCCATGGCTTGAGATTAATCACTGTGTTTTCTCGGGTTTTGTTTTTTAGCAATGTAAAAAAGGACAATATATAAAGAATAAAAAATGGTGGGAGACGAAAGGAAATTATTAGTTGTTGTTTAATGCCAAAAGAAACGCAGAAGAAGAAGAAGCGCAGAAGACGCAAGAGAGGTGGGAAGAAGAAGAAACTGAGAACTCAGATCGCTTGGTAAAGCAATAGGGTTGGAGTTTTCGTATCTGGGCCAAGACAAAAATCGGGATGGGCTAAAAAAATCAAGAATGAGTCAAGATGATGCACAAAGGTTTTCGTTTTTGGGCCAAGACAAAAATCAGGATGAGCCAAGACAAAATCAAGGATGAACCCAGATGATGCATAAAAATCGGCCCATAGCCCATAAAAGCAAGATGACGTGGCAATTTTAAAAATTCTGATTGGCTAATTTTTTGTGCTGATGTGGACAACCTCCCCACTCTTCTTATTGCCCTTTTAGTATTGTAAGATTGGTAATTAATCTTGAAATTTATGATGATTTAGGACAAGGTCAATTCTGCTTAGTCAACAAGTTTAAGCATGCACTCACAGAGGTCGGTGTCATTGTCCAAAGTCTATTCACCATATTGTTGGATTGGTTGTTGCTGAGTCTGGTCTTTAATCTAAAATAAAAGAAACAGTCTTTATCTACACTTACGTATTTATAATATAATGAATTGAAATATTCTCCTCACGAGCTATGCAACACCTTCAAAGTTCAAAGCATATCTCAACAATTCACATATATCATAGATCAAATAAATTTTATATAGAGATATTTCGTTAGGAACATATTTATACTAAAAATTATATTCCCTCCATTTTTAAATACTTGAAATTGTAGGATAATGTACCGTTATTAAAAAACTTAATTTTTAATCTAAAATTTATGATTAAAATATAAATTAAAAACTATTAACTAATTAAAAAATAGATTATAAATAAATTATTAATTACAGAGTTTTGATGAAGTTAAAAATTACATTAAAATATAAAAACATCTTCTATTTTGAAACGGAGAACGAATTTTCTTTATTATGTTTTGTTACATATCTAATAAAATATTAATATATTTTTGTATTAGCTATATTAGTTTGAATTTCAGTTTTAGTATATACTTGCTTACCAGACATATACATATACAGCTATATATTAAATTATACAAATTAATTATAAAGTTCTACCATTATTAATCCTACAACTTTGTATGTTTTTATTTTTCAAAACCTTTATGAACAATCTTAAGTGATAAAGTATCTGACTAGCCACATTATTACAAGTACTCATGAATTGTACCGTATTATATACACATAGTCGTACTGTATGATGGATCTACGACGTCAAAAGGTCGGCGGTGATCTGATTTGGCCGGAGAATTTTTTTGTTTAAGGAATCTTTTATTTTTTGTTTACAGGAATAATGTGTTAAACAAAAAATAATGAGGAAAAAAAAAGAGATCGACACGTTTTCCCGTAAGGCAAGTGCTTGGTCTACCACTTCAATGCGCTTTGTCTGCTCCTCATCTACTCTTACAGCTGTCGAAACCCACCCTCATTTATAAGTTTTACATTCACATAAATTAGTATTTTTTTGTTCAAAACATTTTTTGGAGGGGGCAACTGTTAATAACCAAATATGCTATAATAATATGTACATTTCATTTATTGTTACGAATTATATAAATTACACAACCATCTTCATTTTATATATTCCGAAAAAAATAAAAACTTTATGCAAACATCAGGTTACCACATTACCTGACTTAACCAAATTCAACTAAGTTGGGGTTAATTAAGATCGATGATCGACCGCTCATGTGATAACTTACAAGGTTATGTATCTTTCTAATATTTATGATGACAAGTTAACATATATTTATAATATATATAGTTATTAATCTGAGAAAGCAAATGAAATACTAGTCAACACATTGTTTCTAAACCACGATTATATCATATACAAAAGAACATAACTATTGAAAAATTGACGTGATGCTGATCTTCAACTTCAACTTAGCCAAATAGTTTAGGAGAAGAAAAGAAATTTAAAAGAATTTCACTCAAATTCGCTTTAGTTAACCTAAAAATATCCCACCTGACGCGTTCGTATTAAAATCTTTATTATTAAGTCATGTGACTTGATTTAAAATTTCCATGAATTTTAAAAAGGCTAAAAAGAAGAAAAATGGAAAAAGTGAAAGAGTCC
Organism: Moricandia moricandioides; assembly: GCA_905132885.1. Lineage (NCBI taxonomy): Eukaryota > Viridiplantae > Streptophyta > Magnoliopsida > Brassicales > Brassicaceae > Moricandia > Moricandia moricandioides. The sequence continues at coordinate 51,383 of CAJHQQ010000782.1, forward strand.
AAAGCATGAAAGTCGAAAGCAATGACTTGTACATATACATGAAAGGAGAGAAGGAGAGTTGAAGCACTTTCAAAGCTTTACTTTCTGCTCCTCTCCTCTCTCAAAAGAACAGTTTTAATTGGATGGACAAGACACAACAACAAGAACAACAACAAGAAGAACTGACGCAAGAACAGATCATGGAGTTTAAAGAGGCGTTTTGTCTGTTCGACAAGGATGGAGATGGTTGCATCACTGCTGATGAACTTGCCACTGTGATCCGCTCGTTGGATCAGAATCCGACCGAACAAGAGCTTCAAGATATGATCAATGAGATCGACTCCGATGGTAACGGCACCATCGAGTTCTCTGAGTTCCTCAACCTCATGGCCAACAAAATCCAGGTTTACATTACTTCTATGAAACTATATCAATTTATTCATATTAGGTTTTTTTTTTGTTAATTAACTTTTTTTTTATATAGGAAACTGATGCAGATGAGGAGCTAAAAGAAGCATTCAAAGTGTTTGACAAAGACCAAAATGGCTACATCTCGGCCAGCGAGGTTAGCATATACTCCCTTTAGTAATTAATTTCACTTTCCTTTATCATAGTTAAACTACTTACTTCTGCTTCTCTTTTATGCTTTTTAATAGTAGTTCCTTACTCTTCTAAGTGTTTTAGTTGTTTCTGATTTTTGTTATGCATATTGTTCGTAGTTAACTGTGCTTTCACAAATATAAATCCGATATACTCTGTTCCGTATTGTAGTACAACACTCAGTACGTGCGGTCCTAATTACGATTTTTTCTAATTCAATGATTGGAGACATCGCTATACAATTATGAGTGATTGTGTTTGTATCTAATAGTTCAATGTCTAAAGTTGATTAAACTGTTTGTAGATTTGTTATAAAAATAATTTTCTTAAAACAAATCTATCAATTGTGCATTTAATTTGATGAAGGGCAAAATAGATAAAGGTTAAATCCAGCTATAAATCATTTTGGGTTAGAATCTTTTGTGTTAATGACAAATACCAGACACCAAGGCTAGACGAGATTTCGAGTTTTACAAGAGATCTTTAGGTGTCTTATTCATTTTTTTTTCTTCTAAAAAATCGATTTGAAATTGAGACAAGGAAATAACAACAAGATATGGCTGTTGTTGTTAATTAATCAAAAAGTGTTTGAAGCATCGAGCAGCTGGCATTGTGACTTTTTGTAGGATAACGAGGTTAAAAGAAATATTTTAGAAAGCTTAACAACATTTATTAAGATGAGTATGATTCTATTGGTTTATTGGGCAGATCATATGTCTCACCTAGTGCAAATTATATTTATACATATTCTTTTCACAACCCATAATCTGTTCTCTTGAATATTACTTTCTTTATTTTTAAGATTTTATGGTTACAATAAGGATATTAGTTGACAAACATAATCAAGAACATTAAGAAAATACATAAAATACACTTTTGTGTTTCGTTATACTGAGAAACATCATTTAATATCATAAATTTTTATTATGTTGCAGTTGAGGCATGTGATGATCAATCTTGGGGAGAAGCTAACAGATGAAGAAGTTGCTCAAATGATAAAGGAGGCAGATTTGGATGGTGATGGTCAGGTCAATTATGATGAATTTGTGAGGATGATGATGACCAGCGGTTAAATTGGAAAACAATCTTACATGCTAATGTATAATGTTTTATAAATTTATCAAATCTTTTTTTTTTGTGTGTTCTTCCTCTTCAGAATAACGTATTTCACTTTTCCAAATTAAATTAATTTAAACTTTTCATATTTGATCGATGTAGTCATTTTTATTTATCTGAATTATTAATAGTATACTATCTGGTGTATACTATATTTATTTAGATTTTTGTTGAAAAAGTCAATCATATTGGGTGTATATGTTCTCTGGCAATAATTACTATTTCAATGAAATGTATTAGACGCTAATTAATCACACATCTAACTAAGCAAATCGATAGTCAAGGTGTTATTTGCTAGCACTTTTTAGGAAAAATGACTTATTTCAACATGCCTACCCCTTCTCGAATTTTATATTAGTGCATATTCCATAACAGAGCCAAAAATATGGCCGGAGTTAGACGAACTCCTGAATTGTAATCCTCATAACACCAACTAAACCACTCCGCTTTTTGTTTATTTGTGGCCGTTAAATTACATATGTTTTTTGGCGGCCGGAAACACAAGCTTCCTTGGCTTCCATCCAAGGCCGGCTATTTTCTATACTGAACTAAACAAAAATTTAAAAATACTATTTGAATTTTATGCGTTGTGTATTTTCATTCCCGAACTTTATAGTAGTGCATATTACATACTAAGCTAAACAATATTAAAAAAAAATACTACATGAACTTTCAAAATCGTGCTTATACATATATATATTAACCATCCTTTAATTTTATCTAAATGACGACATTTTGGATAAATTCTGTAAAATTTAAAATTTAAAAATACTAAATGGATTCTCAAAATCGTGCTTATATATATATATATATATATTAACCGTCAAAGGTGTAAATCATCCGTTAATTTATAAAAACAACATCATTTTGGTTAAATTCTGTAAAATTAGTTTTGGAAGGTTCGAACTATCACACTGGTGGACAAGTAAGATCATATTAAGTTCTAGATCAAAATAACTTTCTCGTATTGATTGTGTAAACATTAACTTATATATATGTTTCAGTTTGATCAAATAAATGTTTTCAATTAATTTTGTTTTAGTTTTATCAAATAAATCTATAATTGTTTATGTTTTTAAATTAAACTATAAAATCACTATTTTATAAGTTTAAATTATTTATTATTAATTCAAATATTTACTTTATACTTATCCACCGGTGTGAGAGTTTGAATCCCCAAAAATATAACTTTTTATTTTACAAAAATATCCCAAATGATGCGTTTTGATAAAGTAACGAATAACTCTAACACTTTTGACGGTCAATATATATAAGCACAATTTTGAGAGTTCATATAGTATTTTTAAATTTAGTTTTACAGAATTTATCCAAAAGGACGTTATTTTGATAAATTAATAGACGACTAACACTTTGGACGGTTAATATATATAAGCACGATTTTGAGAATTCATATAGTATTTTTGATTTTTATTTAGTTCAGTATAAAATATGCATTATTATAAAGTTTGAAAAATGTAAAGGTAAAATTTATGTAATATTTTTAAGTTTTTGTTTAATTCAATATAAAATATGCATTACTTCAATGTTTAAAAATGAATAGTCGCGACTCGTAAAGTTAAAATTGAAATAAGCCATTTTCCTGTACTTTTTATGTTACAGTTTAGTTATGTGATTCGCCTAATCATACGTCCGAGTGTCAGAAATATCAACTGAAATTTTAATTTAGTGTTAGAATCACTTCAACACCTGAACGACCGATTAATGAACTATCATCGTCTCATATTTGATAACGGGGAATAAAATCTTGGCCTATTTCAGTTTCAGTTTAAAGTATTAAACTCTCGGATGTACATACAAAAACCTTGGTTGGTACAATCATAATCATATTAAATTCATAAACTTCTGAAATTCTGCTCTTCTTTTATAAATATATTGTTATGACATTACCGTGATGTGTAGTTTGTTCAAATATTTGACCAAGTAAGAAAACAAAAGAAAGCCTTTTGTGACTTCACATGTACGTAATGTCTACAAAACTTCATTTTCGACCACATCAGATTCAATGTATATGTGTTTCATCACTGTACATAGTGTTGACAAAAGAGAATACAAAAAGACAATGCAAATATTAAATGGCCGACTAATTAATTATCACAAAACAAGTTCGATGGTGATGATGGTTGGAGGTTTCAATCTCCCTCTAATTCAAAACCAATATGCAATTAAAATGCACAACGAATTAGTAAGCCAATTCACGGTTTCTAATCGCTTATCTGGTTAAAGAAATTCATGTTTCTCAAGTTTCATTAAATCCGAAAAAATTGTTTACAGCATATAAGACTTCTGATTTTAGTTATATATTTAATACAGGTTCTAGAGAAAAAAAACACAAAACTCACTCACAAAAAGCATTAAACTTCAGTTAAGGACTACCACATCAATTCACATGTAACATCAGCTAAGGACTACCTACTCATACAAAACAAAACTTAAGTGTTCTTTTTCTAAATCAAAATTTTAGTTCGTCTTAGTGATTTCAATAAAAGAAAAATATTACTTACTCAGACAAACATCATCCACACCACAAGTTAAACAAAAATCAACAAAGATTTCAAAATCACAAAAAAAAAACTTGACATACATCACCTAGTTTACGAGATATCAAACGCATAATCTACTTTCAAATCTTTCGCTTACTTTACTTAGAGTCTCATGAAGACTATGGATCATGGGGTAGTCGTTCTGTGATTCATTGTCTTCCACTCTGAACTATAGATAAAGTTTAAGAGATATCATGTAATTGATGAGACATCGATCACATCACCTACTTTAAAATCTTTTGCTATATTTCGCCTAGAATCTCTAGAAAACAATAGATCATATAATAATCTTATTGTGAATCTCTTCAAATTTAATTATTACATGTTAAATATTATAAATAATGGTTTGTATAATTTGTTGACGTTGCTAATTTTGCAGTGTAAAATTTTGAAGAAATTTCTGAAAACAAGATATAATTATTATTTTCTATAAAAATACATAACGTATTTTGGTTTTTGTCTAATACTGTCATACTTCTTGATACTGATTTAACACCTAAATATTTTAAAATTTAAAACCAATTTTTTACTATTTCATTTAATAGTTTTACGTCGTTGATTATCAAAACTTTGAGTTTTAATGTTTTGTATTACTTAGATATAAGAAATACATCTATTCTATTAATTTAGAGTCATATTTTTATCTACTTATAAATAATATAAGTTGGACCATTGGATTTAACTATATTCCTATTATTTTTATTTTTACCTAACTTAATTATTATTAAATACATACACTACCTAAAATTAAAGAACTAAATAACTAATCTATTATTTTTTAAATAATTAATTAAATTTATATTTATACTAAATTTGAATAACTAATCAATTATATTTTATTCACTAATATAAAAAGAATTATATATGCCTACGAATCCATATAAATATACCATTGTACTTTAATCCAAATGCAAGAAACAAATTCTTCAAAACCTTCACCAAATACATAATATAATTCATATAGATAGAGTATTAAAATTATATATATATATACATATATATATATTTGATAAAATAAATATTAATAATTAGCTAATATGAATATTTAATTATATAACTGAACATATTACTATGATATTTTATGAGTAGTTTTATTGACTATTCCAATAAACATGTCAAATATTTATCAAAACAAAAATAATTGAAAAAATAAAACACACGTTAAGTTAGGCTTGTGCATTGAGATACCCTTGAAATACATGTTATATATTTTGAATTTTGATTCTAATTTATATCATATTCTATGTCTCATTGTGGTAAATTTGTAAGTACGAATCAGATTCATATATAACGCATTGGTTTTGGTTCTAAATTGTATCACATCCTAAAGTCCATAAATTAACCATATATCATTCGAATTTGGTTATATTGGTTTGATTCAGATATATCCAAAGTTAAATTCTAAAATTAAAAGCAAAACATAAGAAGTATAAACCTATTTATATAAAATTGAATATTTAAAGTACTTTTATAAAACTTAATACTTATTTTTAGATAACATTTCAAAAAATAAAGAATTGAATATTTGAAGTATATATTTATATTTGTGATTATTTAGACATTCGAATCAATTTTTTGAATTTTCTATAGTTTTCAGTTTTTAAGTTATTTATTTGGGTTTGACTAATAACACTTCAGGTTCATATATCTTTTGTACCACCCTACAAAATTCATTCTGGTATTTTTTACATTTTGGACTTGGTAAATATGAATCATATTTTTTTGTTTGAGTTCGGTTCAGACTTCAGATTACATATTTTATTCTCAAATGTACTTCGGATAAAGAAAAAATAATTATATATATTTTTCGAAAAATTATATGCGCCTTAGTGCGGGTCAAAATTTAGTAATATATTAAATGAGAGGCTAAAATAATTTAAATAATTTTGTAGAAATAGTATTTATGTCAGGTATATTTTGTTAATTTTTTTTTTACTTAATAACATCATCGACAAAGGATGATCTCTTCATCTCACCAATTAAACCTATTGATCCGAGTCACATATTATTCTTGTTACACTATGGTCTACAATGGGTCTTATTTATTGGCATTTTATTTATTGAAGCCCCGTTAATTTTCTCTTTCATTTATATTCTACTTCAACATACATTTCGTTATGAGCCATTTGCATAAAAAATACTCAATAACTATGGATTTTGCACATATAAAAATGATGAAAACGGCTCAGGTCGTATAAGAGTAGAAAGACACACTTAACCCTATAGCTAGTATTACGAGAAAACCCAGATGAGTTGTATATTTATTAGTCTAATATTTATATATTTATCTAATATACTTATTTATAATCTAATCTTATAGTTCTTTTCGGATGACTATGTTCATCAGAATTACAGAAGTTGTTGTCACCACTGATAAATAAAAAGTCAATTTTGCTCAGCATATATTAATTCATTTCAACCTTTCTTTTATTCTGATTAAGTTTATGTCACGTTTCATATGATATTTATACTTAAATCAAAATTGTATCGACTCAACGAAAACGAGAAGTAAGGAATGAAACAGAGAGAGGAGCTGGAAAACCAAAAGGTTTGATGATACTAGTGCCATCATAAATTGTTTGTTGAGTTGGTTAGATGAGTTGGTGTGGATTTAACTCATGACAAGTTTACTCAATCTGTTAGAATTTTTGAAGTTAGTATATTTTAGATTGTTATATGTTATATGACATTAATTAACCATCTATTTTGTAACCGGTTAAAATTATAGTTTTATTGACTAAACATAATATTAGCTTTTCAATTATTCACAACAATAAACTTCCATTTACACATCTTATTATATAAATGAGACTTTTGTGTTCTTTAAAATATCGACATCAGTCAGAATAATGGGGTAAAATATGATATGTGGCCCCTCTATATCTGAACAAAAGACGGTACTTTCTACTTTCGTCTCTTTTAAATCTCGCAATAGGCACTACACAACATTTGATTTTAGACACTAACCCATTAGAGTTTAAGCTCATTAAACATATCCTAAAGTTAGCCGTCGCTATTTTCTCTGTGTAACCTATTTATCTTTCTTCCCCTCTATGTTGATTCGCCTGCCAAACTTTAGTAATAATAGCAAATTAGCAATCAATCAATGATACCCACTACATGATCTTCAAGTGTGTTTTACATAAAAAGTCACTTTCTGAGTTTATATTACACTTTAGAACACTTTCAACTACAAAGATAGTTTTTGCATAGTTATTTACCTTGTTGTCCTTGTTAAAACTAAACGAGAAGTAGTCTTTTTGGCTCCTCCTAACATGTTTTTTGTTTTTAAAATAAATCAATTAATGGTATTAACTTTCATCCCTAGCTTTTCAACAATATCTTCTCTTATCTCTTTGCACTATTACCAAGGTAAAACTTCGTTGAGAAAACTTACAGAGATTTACAATTGTGGCAAAGAAATCTGACGACAAAGACAGTGGGCGAAGATGGCATCACGTCGGAAACGTTTGGAGAAAGAGAGATTCGACAGTGAGCACCTTTTTTATATGGTGTGGACTTGGACTAAGTTGAAATCGAGACTCGACGATTTCCTAGAGTCAAGATCAGCAAGGCAATTCGACCGATCAGATTCGTCATCAACAAAGCTCCACCGACTCTAATTCTTAGAATTTTTGTTAGATACTTGGGTTGGTATAAGGTCTTGAGAACGACTCGCTACCTTTGATGGCTAATTGGTGTTTTGTTGTGATTCCGGCGACTTGGGACGAGTGTAGCTTGAGTCGGCTCAGTCAGTGATGAGCCCAATGGTTTCATGTGCAGTTGATAGAGAGCGAGATGCCGCATCAGTTGTGGTGAGAATAAGAGAGAGAGTGAAGACGAAGAGGAGAGAAAAAAACCATATAAAAGCCATAGTTTTCCGCTAATATAGTGAATGAAGTAGAAAAAATGTTGCATTACACTAATATTGAAGTGTTAATATCAGAGCCACTCAATAATCTATCAATGTAATTGACGACCACATCTATTCCTTTTAAGCTGTATTTTTATTCTTTCATAGTTGAAGATGTGATTTGCACTTTGATGTGTTCTTGTTTGTAGTCTTAGGAGCTCAGTGTTTTTTGTTTGTTATAAGTGAATTAGATGGTTTTCTAGTGACATTTACGGTGCTTGAGCAGATTCTCTTGTTATCCTCAACTGGTTTCGATAAAAAAGTCTTAATGATATAACATTAGACTATGTATACAACATGGATATGAGTATCCATATGGACATCTTAGTTCCTACCCTTTTTTACAGTGTCCACACTGATATCTAAAATGATTGACTAATTTTTCAGTATACACAAAGATGATGAGTATGAGTGTGAGTGTCCACAGGGCTCGGCAAAATATTCGTAAATTTTGATTCGATTCGTTATCCATTTTGATCTGAACCAAAAAATCCGGATATCCGTAACTATATGAAGCAAAACAAATACTAAAATGCAATATCCGTAAAAAAATAAAGTAAATTACAAATATTAATATTTTCAAGAACGAATATCTGATCCGATCTGTTACATGCATATATACATATATTTAAAAGAATTATATTTATAAATATTATATTTTATGTAAATTTTAAAATATTTTTATTCATGAAATTTATTATATTAGTTATTAAGAAATTCAAATAAAATACATTTTTATTTTGTAATAAAATATTATTATTTTATATTATTTTGGCTTTTTACTTATTTTTAAAAATTTATTTTATTTTTACGGATTAATCGGATATCCAGTCAAAAACCTAAAAAAATTCGTATATCCACGATACCAAATATCCGGACGGCTACGGATCAAATCGAATCGAATAATTGATTATTCAGATGAAACAGATCGAATCACGAATACCTTCAAATATCCAGATATTCGATCTGTGACCATCCCTAATTGTCCATATGGATACATTATTAGTTTTTGTACACTTTTTGTAGTGTCCACGTGGATACCTTAAAATTTCTGACACTTTTAATGTCCATAATGATATAGATACATTAGTTCTTGTACACTTATCTCTATTTCTCTAAGCCTTCCATAGCTTCTTTCCATCTCATGATCTTCAAACCTTATCAGATAAGTGAATATATATATTTGAGATTCATTCCAAAAAAACAATTTTAGAGTGAACTTTTAAAGACTATCGCATTACTATCCAAGCTTGTTGAACAGACTATGAACTGTTTAATTTTATTGGAAATGAAAATCTGTAAGTGTTATTCTAACATCAGTCCCCAAAGCTTTAGCGACAGAAAGAAATAAGCATGGCTATTTGGCATGAAAACGTGTACGTATGCATAATATGCATATGTATGTGTATAGCCGCAATGAGTCTCCAATTTGCTAAAATATGTCAGATATTTCTTCGTTCCAACAGCTCATATAAGTGTAAAATTCTGATCAAACTGTTGTTGTTGTGTACAGAATATGCAAAGGTATATGTATAACCGTAATACTTCTCTGATTTCTTAAAATATGACAGACATTTCTTACGTTTTCACTATTTATATGTGTACATGTGTACAAGAATTGTTGTGTACAAAATGTTGTTGTACATATGTACAAAGATTATATATTTTTGGTGTACACATATACAAATGTATTTTCAAACAAGTTCGAAAACAAATTCATGATTTAAGTGGCTCATCTGCAAATGTATGATATAATACAAGCAGAATAACTCAGATACATAAACTCTAGATTTTATATTCCACCAAAAAACATCACATGATTCCAACAATGAGGCGTTAAACAATCAAAAGTTCCAACAATGAGACGTCGTAAGCTCTTGCAGACTTTGGAGTTTGTCTCCTTGGTTAGCTCACATACTTGCGATCCAAACCAACCTCACGATCAAGTTCTCTTTTGCAAAGCTGCGAAACCATCAAAGAATAAAATATAAACCATAATGCCAATTTCAGAGGTATTACTAACACTAACATCGTTAACCTCTCTTTCCAAGCTAACACTACACACAGAAGCTGTAACTATATCTTCCTTAGAGAGCCATTCTCTGCCTCTTCTGACGCAGAGAAAAATCTGCCTCAAGGAGACAACAAATAGACACACAACTACAAGAGTGATCTTGATGACGACAGAACATAGCTTGTATCAAAAGATACACTACTCGGACTGTTCTATAAAATGAGCATCTCACTACATCCCAAGACTGTAGCTGCAAAAAAGAGAAACAACACATTTCAAAAACAAAAAAAAAATCCGTGAGAGAGAGAGAGAGACAAAGAAGATCTCTCTTCGCTGTGATTAAAACTCAAAAAGAGATAAGCATTTCTTTTCTATCTCTCTAATGTGTTGACTGTAATAAATTAAGTTGTGAACTTTTTCAGTGAGTCACCTTCGCGGAGCCACCAGAACTGGTAAATACAAGCAAGACGAAGAAGCACAACGAAGGTTCTTGTCCTTTCAGAGTGCGGGCATCTTAAGCTCAGTTCGTGTACTCAAAGCGGATCCATTTCTTCAAATCAATCTCTATGACGGCGGCACTGGCAGGCATGGTTCAAAAGAAGAGATGGGCGGCGAGAACTCGTGATGCGCATATTATTCCAGAGCAGGGGTTTATGTTCCCGTGGAAGAAGAAGAAAAGTTCGTCGGGTTCAGAAACAAGTGACCTGAGAAGGAGTATCTCTTTGATTCTAGTGGAAAAAATTGAAGAACTGAAAGTTAATGTAGAAATCAAAACCCCTATTTGCAGATCGAGACTCAGAGAAATTAAAAAAAAAAGTGAGATTTTTTTTTAATTGTTAGAAAGAAGAAGGACAGTTCTGGAATTTCAATTCTCCATTTGTATGTAAAGAGTTAACAAAGTGCTCTTGTAGTATAAAGTGTCCTAAATTGTTATTTACAACTCAAAAACTGACCCACTATGTAAATGTTTCGATCTTCAATGCCTACTTACTTCATTCTCTAAAGTATAATAAGTATAAGGGGTAAGATTGTTGTGAAAACTTGATTTTATTGGCTTCGAAGGAAGAAATGAATGCACATCAATAGAGGAAAGCTCATAAATCACTTTTCAGTGTAGAACGAAACAATGTGGCTTCTGTTGACTCAATCGTTAGGTATGATTTCCACATATACAAACCAGTTTTTTTTATCTCATCTTTTTCAAGTCACTTCAATATCTTAAACATAGGAGGCATATATGCCAATGATAACCTACGCCCTCAGTTCTTGTCCGCTGTACTATCTTCTCTTAATGTTTTTGATGCTGCAAACATCAGCATTCTTAGTTCCATTGATAGTGAGTTAACTATAATTCCTTTGAATTTACAGATTCAGGTCAAATATTATTTGTTGTTTTGTTGAAAATTTACCTTTTTCCTGTCAGCTTCGTTGAAACTCGATAATGATTCATGTGCTAAGATCAACTCCATGATCATCCCATGCGGTAAAGATTTGATAAGGCTCAAGAGTGACCACAGTGACAAGATCGTAGAGATCACATACAACTCATGGAAATATCATCTTCATTAATACTTTGTAAGTTCAAGATTTGTATCAACTCCCCGGAGCGTGGTTCCACTTCTTGGGGGCTGCACTGCACGAGACATCTTTTGCACCAAAGAGCTGCCATGAAGCATTCTGTACAACAGTATTAAGATAGTTTTTTTGTTACAGAAAGCTCAGAATTTGTGGAGATCATCTGGAAACATCAAGTCATATAACTGTTCCTTAGAAAAAACAGCAAATCATATAACTTCGACACTGTTCAACATTAAAAACAGAAGGTAGACATGTCTCTTTCATCTAGAGTGAGGCACTTGCAATTCCACTTTTTTAGAATAATTTTGCAACAAATTTTTTACTTGATGGACTATTTTAATAGTTCTTATATTTGTGGTGTAGGATCAATCAATAAAGAACACATTCCATATCTCAATTCTTACTCTATAGTAGAGGAAGAAGTCTAAGTTATATATTTCTTTGTCATCTCCAGTCCTCTTTCCGTTCAAAGTATGAAGGCTGTTTTGTTACGTTTTCGATCTCGTTTGCTCGGTGATTGATTTGGATTTGTTGCTTATTTGATTTGCGATTGAAAGTAAATTACAATGAGATATTTGTTTGCCTAGTTTGCTTGCGCTATGTCTAGGGGGAGGCTCTTGCTCCCTAATCCACTAAGCTTATGTTCTTCGGATAAGCTCTTCCTACGAAGAGAGATTAAAAGCTCGTACAAGATACTATCAAACACTAACTTTGAATTTTGTTGTTTCAGGATACTGATATGATCTCGTGATGAAGAGAAACTCAAGAAGAGTTACCGGAAAACACATCTTCAACTCAGCACTCGCTGGGGATTCACCGGAGTAGAAATTTGCCTCTTTCTCTGCCTCGACTCTGCTACAACTCTCGGATGATGAGTTTCTTACAACAAATTTTAGGCCGTTGGGCCTACACTTATATGCATCCCATACAAAACACTTGGCCCACGAATCTCCAACCTTATTTCTGTGCAGATCACAAGCGAAGCCCAATAAAGAACAAGCCCACAATTCTCCACCTTGTATAAAACACCGAATCTTCTCTTTCGGACAGCATCTGAAACCCTAGCAAAATTCTGCCGAAATATCTTCTGCTCTCTCTCTCTAGATTTTCTCCTCCTTCTCTCTAACTTTTCTGGTTACCTCGACCGATAAAAGTCACAAGAAACTACTCCACTTCAAAGATTACTCCATCCTCTCTCTATTTCGACCCTCGAAACCGCAAATCCAAACCGATGAAGCCTTTGTTTTCGACTCAGACAACCGTCAGCTCTTCATCTGACCTTTCTGACTTTCAAGAGGCCGAAGTAGACTTTTGATATAATCAAATATTCAACCGCAGCTCAGGTAGACCTATCAACCCAAAACCACCCCTTTCACAAACTGACTCAGATCTTTACATGCATGTCAACTTCTCAAGTAGATATTTACATGCATGTTGACTCTCTTCTATTTTCCAAGAAGATCCGAAATTTTTTTCCGTATTACTAACCAAAAGTTTCTTTCTTTTTCCCGAGATCTCCAAGATTCAAGCTTCTGAATCAAAGAACACATTTATCCTTTCTCCGCATTTAAAAGGTAAAGTCTTTCTATGATTTTATTAGAAATTTTTTTTTCCTAATCTTTGCATGTCTTGACTAACCCATTTGTCTGTCTTCTTCTTTTGTGAGACTAAGAAATATCCTCCTCTCAAACAACCACAAGCTTTTATCTTCCAAACCACAACTAAGGTAAAAACTTCTTACCATTTCATTTTCAGATTCACTTTAATAGATCAACTCAAAACCGCCTTGACTGACCCACTGTCTCTGTTTTGCTGCGAGGTAATGAACCGGAGTTCCTCAAGCAGCAACCAATCTGAGCTTGCTTTACTCGCGAACCTTGACAAACACCAGAGCATTCTTCAGTGTCTTTCCATGTACGCTCTTCGTTAGGATATCAACTAGATTTAGGCTAGTATGAAATTTCACCACTGATACACTTCCATTTGCAATCACATCCCTGATAAAGTTGTATTTAGTGTGAATATGCTTTGTTCTTTCATGATAGCCTCCGTTCTTTGCTAAGAATATAGCCGACTGTGAATCACAATTGATCTTAAATTCACTTTGCTTATAGTTTAGATCCTCGCATACTCCTTTAAGCCATAAGGCCTCTTTAGCAGATTCTGTTAGGGACAATATACTCTGATTATGTAGTTAATAAAGTGACAATTGGTTGGAGCCCCGATCTCTAGCTGATAGTATTGCCACCTACCTGAAACAAGTAGCATGTAACTGATCTCCTTTTGTCGAGATCAGTTGCATAGTCTGCATCGCATAACCCTTATACTCTGAACTCTACTTCCTTTGTAAACCACAAACCAAAATCAGTAGTTCCCTTATGTACCTCAATATCCATTTCACTGCCTCCCAGTGTTCTCATACTGGATTTTCCATAAATCTGCTAACAAGTCCAACATCACGAGCTATATCAGGACGTGTTCCCACCATAGCATACATCAAACTACCAACATCATTGGCATAAGGAACATCAACCATGAGCCTTGCTTCTGTCTCTGTTTCTTTCTCATCTAAACTCTTCAACCCAAACTGTGATCCCATAGGAGTAGTTACAGCTTTTCAAACTATCATGTTGAAGGTTGAGAGCACTTGTTCAAGGTATTTTCCCTGATACAGTTTCAAAGTACCCACTCTTCTATCTCAGATTATATCTATTCCTAGAATTCTTGTAGCAGCCCCAAGATCCTTCATCTCGAATTCACTACTCAGTCTAGCTTTTAAGTCCTTGATCACTCCCATATCCTTAGAAACCACCAGTATATCATCAACATACAACAGTAGATAAACTTTGAAGACAATTTTTCCCACTAACATAGACACATTGATCATAATAACGTTGCATGAACCCATGTTCCTTCATGAACCCGTCAAACCTTTTATTTCAATGCCTAGGTGACTGCTTGAGACCATATAGACATTTCTTTAGAAAACGGACAATGTTTTCCTTCCCTTTAGCTTGGAAACCCTCAGGTTATTCCATATAGATTTCCTCATCTAGAGTTCCATTTAGGAAAGCCATCTTTACATCTGGATGCTCTATACATAAATCCTCTTTAACCACCAGTGATAGAATAAACCTAATAGAGACATGCTTTACAACCGGAGCAAACACTTTGTTATAGTTTATTCCTTCAATCTGTGAGTAACCCTTAACAACCGATCTGCCTTTATCCCGTGGATCCTCAACTCCTGGAATACTCGGTTTCCTCTTGTAAACACACTTGCAACCAATAACTCTTTTCTTAGCATGTATTATCACCAGATCCCAAGTCTCATTCCAGTTGAGTGAATCCATTTCTTCCTCACTAGCTAGTCTCCACTGATCTCTTTCCTTAGTTCTCATAGCTTCTTGATAGGATTTAGGTTCATCTATCTCAATATCACCTGCGGCAGATAGAGCATAAGCTACCACATCAAAATCATCATACTTTGAAGGTAGTTTTCTCTTTTTGCACTTCCTGTCTCTAGCCAGAATGTAGTGATCTAGATCTCTGTATGCACTAGATAGACCACTTTATACTTCTTGAGAAACATCTTCTTTTAGAGAAAACTTGTACACCTCATCCTCATGAAAAATAATGTTTCTGCCAGATAGTACATTTCTCTTCTTCTGGTAGGCAAACCCTAAAACTCTTAGTTCCCTGAGAATAATCAACAAAGAAACCCCTAACTGATCTAGGACTTGTCTTAGCATTCACGGTATGAACATAGGCAACACATCCAAACCTTCTCAAATACTTTAACCCTGGCTTAGACCCTGACCACAGTTCCTCAGGTAGCTTGTACTCATTAGCAGAACTAGGTGATCTGTTTATTAAGTAGACCGCAATAGAAGTTGTTTCTGCCCAGAGCCTTTCTTCCCTACCACTCTCAGCCAACATACACCTCACCATCCATGATAATACGATTAATCCTCTCTGAAACCCCATTCTATTGCGGTGTATATGCACATATACAATGCCTCTTAACTCCAACAGCCTTACAAAATTCATCAAATCTTTTGTTACAATACTCCATTCCGTTATCGGTCCTCAAACATTTTAGCATCTGTCCAGTTTGAGTTTCAAATTCTTTTTCTGTTCTTTGAACTTATCAAAGGCTTCATCTTTAGTCCTTAGAAAATAGATCTAAACCGTTCTTGTATAGTCGTCGATGAACATGATGAAATATTGCTTCTCAGCCAAACTTGGAACTACAAAAGGAGCTTCCCATATATATGAATGAGCATTCTCCAGAGTTTCTTTAGACGTGTGTTTTCCTTTATTTAAAACTCTGTTTATGTCTCTTTCCCAACACACATTCTTCACATAAACCTAGCGTGTCAACATCCTTAGTTCTTAGATAGCCTTCTTTGACAAGTAAATCAAGTCCTTTTTGACTTAGATGCCCCAATCTAGAATGCCATTTCATGGTGAAATTGACTATAGGAACTGTTGAGTGACTCTCACCCTTTAGAACAGTCCCTTCTAAGTAATACAAGCCATTTGCATACTTTCCAGTTAAAACTTCAGTGCCATCTTTGAAGAATTTCACTTTGTAACCTCCTCATTCATAAGTGCAACCAGCTTTCTCCAAACATCCATATGATATTAGGTTTCTACCCATTGTACGCATGAACTTCACATCAGTGTGGACCACTATGGAGCCACCTTTTCCTTTAATAAAAATTTTCCCAACTCCTTCTATCTCACTGAATGTATTATTCCCCATCAACACTTTTCCTCCACTATCTTCTCTAAGATAAAAAAAAACCTCCTTATTTGGAGTAATATGGAAGCTTGCTCCTGAGTCCAATACCCATTTATTTTTAGTGTCTTGAAAACTAGCAGTGAGAATCAAAGGTTCTTTCTTTGATCCCTTCGCCGATGCAACATTCACTGAGCTAGAGTTGAAACCTTTAAACTTTCCCTTATCGGGACTCTCTCTTACAATGCCCTTATTTTCCAGAAATGAAATAACCTTTGTTGTTCTTGCTGGAATTAGGTTTAGAGTAGTTTCTTCCTTTAGACTTAGACCTTCTTCTTGAGAAATTTTCTCTTTTATCAGACCTTCCCCTATCTCCCACATACAGTCCTTCAACATCAGACTTGGATTTTCTGAGAGAAATCCTCTCTCTTAGTTCAGTCTCTTTTGAGTACGCTACAGAGATAACACCATTGACTATAAGTTTATCCTTCCCATTGTCGTACTTTAGAGATTTGACTGATGGTTCATACTTATGAGTTAAGCATGTAAGGATTTGAATAGCTTGGTCCTCATCTGAGATTTTGATTTTTAAACTCTCAAAGTCATTAACCAACTTCAAGAAAACACACAGGTTTTGCTCAATCAACTTATGTTCATCCATTTTGTAAATACCAAATCTTTGCTTAAGATAGATCCTGCTAGGAATAGATTTAGTTTGATAATCCCTTTCCAATGCCTTGGAGATGCCAAGTGTTGAAGTCTCTTTCATCACCTTGCATTTGATCTGATCACTCAGACTCATTTGGATCAAGATAAGGACCCACTTCTCCTTCATATCCCTCTTAGGATCAACTTTAGCCTTAGTACTTGGCTCAGTCTTCTCACTTTCATCGTCTAGATTTGTAACTTCTCTAGAACAAAATCTAGACTTAGAATCCCGAGAGCACACAACCTTTTATGCTTTAAATTTCAAAATCATCTGATCCATCAAACTTCCCAACTTCAAAGCGACCTTGTGTTGGTTCCATTTTTCTATTTCAGATTGATCAGATAAAAAAAGATATGGAGTCACAATCACTTCAAGACTCAAGCCAACTTCTATAGCTCAGAAAATCAGATCAGTTTCAAACCTTAGACTGATCTTACTTCCTTGTAGATCTAACTTCTTGATTGTCTAAAGAAACTCAGATCTGAATATAGAGCATAACATGGCTATGATACTGGTATACTATGAATTTGACCTATTTCACCTATAATATATAGTATATTTAGAGTCTTTTATATGCATTTGACATTGTTTTAGAGCATTTACAGGTCTAGGTACTTATTGGAAGCAATTGAAGTTTTTGGAATATTTTGGAGCAATTAGGACTGCTCAGCAAAAAACCTAGAGTCGGATCCAGATTTATGAATGGAACATTGATCGATGTTACACACTGTGCGTCGATCAACAATGAAGTCGGCAGAAACATTGGGAAACTACAAATTTTACCTAGAAGTCTCATTAATTGCAAGACAAGTCCCTGGCCGAATTTAGACTATTTATTAGAGTTTTCTATCTTTGTTAAACCCTAAGCTTATTATTCTGAATCTAAGCAGCCAGAAAAAGTTACACCAGAGTTTTAGAGTTGGAACACATTGCTACATCTATTGGAGAAAGATCTTCTCATCATTACAGAAAAGATCTTGAACTCCTTATTTTTTTACTCATTCTATTCTATGCAATTTATTCATAATTTAATGATGTTCTTTATTGCTATGTCTGAGTAGTTCTCTATTAGATTTATGGTTATTCAATGGTAGTAATGTATTAGTGATTTTATAGAATTGTTAGGGTAATATTTTTGGTTCTTTGTTTAAGTTGCACTTAATGCTAAGTTGAATTTGATCACTTAAATCTTAGAAATTAGGATTCTATAGCGCAAACGAGAGCATAGTTATAACCTGGAATCTATCTTAAATAATCTAAATAATTAGTAACAAACAAGAGTTGAATTAGAAGTTTAGAGAATCTATTAAACCACAAAAATTAGTACTGTTTAGAATGAGCATAGATCGATGCCATTGTATTGCTATCGATCGACGCTCAGCCGAAATGCGCGAGAGTGATCTCCTAAACTCCAAGGTTTAAATTCAGAACAATACTTAATCAAACCCTAGCAATCTATTAATTTGCATTATTAAAACCTACCTGATAATTTTCCCTAAGTCTAGTGCGCTAAATTAATCTTCACAAACCAAATCAATCTTAAAAATCACTTTTATTGTTATTGTTATTGTTATAATTCATCTAGCCTTAATTCAAAGATAATAAGTCTATTGTGCAATCTTATAGTCTATGTGGATTCGATCCCTAAGTACTACACTGAACCTCTGATTTGAGAGAGTAAAGTGGGAATATAGGTTAATTTGAAGTGAAATAAAACCCCATATCAAATTTGGCACCTTTGTCGGGGACTCTTTCTTATTGCCATTAGATTTTGTTTAGAATATTGTCTAGATTTTTACTTTACTGTTTGCTAAATTATTATTTCCCTAAACCTTACGACAAAGGTTCCTGAAGGAGAGAATATGGATTTTGGACAACAACCATCGATCGATGGAGACCATCTGGAATCGATCGACGTTAGTCCACTGCTGCCAGGCGATACTCTTCCGTTACCATCGATCGATACCGATCAGCCGGAAACAGGTAAGTACACCTTTACTGAATCTGATAATGAGAAAGTAGTCTTGATAAAACCAATGAATAATAAAAGCAACGAAGCAAACCAACTAATTTATTATCATGAAGCTGTAATTCCTAATCAAATCACTAAATCTCCAAAGAATGAGATAAAGCTTGAATTGCCAATGCTCGAATACCTAAATCCCAGCATAACTTATTCCAATAGGTCTGCGATTCGATTATCCGATAACCATGCTGGAAGCTCCGAACTTGATCTCGATTTCCTAATTATGGCGCGAAAAATCAGTTCAGTGGTTCTCCTACTAAACACCCGAATAATCACATCGAGATGATAGAAGACATGGTGAACGACGATTTCCATCGCTGCAAACTTTTTCCTTTTTCCCTAGAGGGTGACGCTAGGAGGTGACTGAACCAACTATCACCAGGATCCCTGACTTGTTTGGAAGACATTCGAAGTGCTTTCATAAATCACTTATTTGACGAGGAGAGATACTGGGAAGCAAGAAGAGAAATATCCACTTTCGTTCAAGGTAGTCGCGATCTTTTAGAAATTCCTGGAATAGGTTTAAGAGCTACCAACTTTCGTGTCCACACCATGGATTTTCAGAGCCCCAACTAATCAATACTTTCTATAGGGGACTCAACCTATACTATCAAACCATCCTTGATACAGCCAACGACGGGAACTTTGGCACCCAAAGCCCTACAAGTGCTAAAAGGCTAATAGAAAACATAACTTTAGGTCGAGCTTTCGAAAAAAGAGACACCGACAGGAGGGACCCACCATTATTCACAGAAGAGGAGCACTCGATCCGAGTTAGAGAAAATATGGCATCAGTTGCAGCCCTTCTGGACGGAAATGACTTATCTCCATATTATGGTGAGAGAAACGTTGTCCATTCCAACTTCGGAAAACGAGTTGAATTCTCTGACGTGATGAACCAGCACGATCAACGATTTAGGAAATACGCGGGCGACTCCACAAGCAACTGCGACACCACTGTGAACATATACAAAAAAATATCAAAGTAAAAAATGAACCAAGTCTTCACAGAAAACCTTAAAATAGCCGCCGACCTCAATAAAAAGTTAGATCTTATATACTCAGAAATGACAGAAAAATTGAAACTCTGAGCGAACACATTAAGAGCATCGGCAACCAAGTGGCGAGCAACGCTATGTCCATCAGAAGAGAGGACGGACTTTTACCTGGTAAAACAAACGCCAACCCCAGAAAACAATGCAATGTCGTAGCTTTGCGAAGCGGTCGACAACTCACCCCTGGCTTTAAAGAGAGTTTCACCATCGATGAATTCGAGAAAATCGCAACGAACGAAAACGAAAATGAAAAATTGCATTCCATCCCGCTCAAAATGTATGAGACGAACCCCGATATCCTCCCTGAACCCGATTTACTAGAAAAAATGACGATCTTGAGGAGTTAATTGTTGAACCTAAGGGAAAAAGCACAAACATAGGAGACATCGATCGACAACCTTTATCGGGCATCGATCAACGCACTGAACCTATCATCGCTCAACGCTCAGATCGTAGCATCGATCGACGCCCTGACCCAGAACCAACCATAGGATCATTTTTTTATATTCAATCACAGCCACACAGTTTATTTTCTCTCATTTTCATGTGTATAACTAGTATAACTCATACAACTAAACATATTAACAAATGATATAACTAGTATAATTGGTATATAAATTATATAATTCATGTATAATATGCAATTGATCTAACTCACATGACTAATAAATCATATTTTCCATATGAAATAAACAAATAAATATCTTAGTTAGTTAATGGTGACAATATTTCATATATTTTATTTGAGGATTTTAATATTTTGTTAAATTATTACATTACACCATTATATACCTTATATTTTTGGGTTTCTTAACTAGGTAATTCATATTATTATGAAAAAAAATATTTAACACAATTTTACAAAGTTATAATGTGAAAATATTGATAAAACCCCTTACATTGAACATGTAAACAACTGGTACAGCTATATATTAAACCATATATGTCATACCAGTATAACTGGTACAACTATGTTTTATTTATCAAATAAGTTATACTGGTAAAGTACATCTATTAAGTTTCTGAAATTTATGTATTTCATTGGGTACTCCATATGAAATAAAAAATCAAATGGCCAAATTGGTAAGTGTTTAGATAGGTTCTTTATTATTTTTCATGATTTTTTGCTTTTTTTTTGGCAATTCTTACACCACCACATAATTTTGCATGATTTACCTTATACTTTTTAGGTTTGTTAACTTGTTTGTCCACATAATTTTTGGAAAACATACATGAAATATGTTTTTACGAAATTGATGATTTCATTGTAACCGGGCAAAGACATGTAAACATAAATAAGTGGTACAACTAAAGTAATTGTATTAATTATGTGGTACAGCTAATATTTTAAATTTCACAGCCAAAGTACAACTATGTACAAAGTGGTACAACTCAAAAACTAGTACAACTATATACAGTTGGTACAACTAGAAAACTTTTAAAACTACTTTTTATTTTATTTAGTATTTTTTTAAATGTGCATCATGTTTTAAATGTACATCATTTTTAAACATTCTTAAATATAATTATGTAGTGGAAACTTTTGTATTAGTTATACCAAAATACTTATAATTTTTTTTATTGACTTGATGATTTTGGGGGCTCACTAGTGGGCTGAGATGGTGAAGGTGTTGATGGTTCTGAATAAAGACCGCCTTGATAATCCGGAGAAGATGCAGTTTCTCTCTCGCGGTTTTGAGCCCGTTTGGTTGTATTTGACAATGACCCACTGTGGACACCACGATCGAGCTTCCTCTTCTTCGCCACGATTTCATTCTTCTTCACCGCATCTTTTCTCTTCGCCGCGTCTTTCTTCTTCTTCTCTTCTTCATTGCATAGTCCTTCTTGTTTGTGCAAATATATACTAATGATAAGAATTATATATATCATTATCACTTTCCGCTACTTATTTATGAACATATATTTTATTTATTCAAAAGTGTTATGACTGAACTTTACTAATTTGAAAACATAAGAATCAAAAACTATTTGTAGACACAACATGCATAAGTATGCTATCTTTATATATCAAAAGATGCAGATGATGTTTTTATTCCTCATTTACCTTTTTCGCCTCGAGAACAAAAAAAATGAAGATGGTTTTTTTTCCAAAAATAGTACAATTTGAAAATAAATCATTATCCAAATCAAATATTATTAAAAATATAATATTCATGTATTTGATACATTCCGGCGAGAGGGGGGAGATTAGACCAACATGTCTTATTGGTTCTACATCATCCTTTTTACTATCATCACTAAAAATAAAAAAATAAAAATTAGCATATTAATTGCAAAGTTATACTAGTTATACACGTTTTACTTGTATCAGTTATAATGGTTATACTAAATCTATTTATACTAGTTATACTCGTTGTAGTTGTATTAGTTTTACTAATTTGAATTGTACTTGTTGTACTAGTTGGAGTTGTACTAGTTGTATTAGTAATCTCTGCATTCTTCTCTATCTTGAATCTCATACTTAAAAGGTGAAATTTAATTATATATAAGATAAAATTGATTTATAATGATAATGGGTTAACCAATTTTGAATAAAAAAGAGAAATTTGGTGGATGGTAGAAGATTTTTTTTGATTTTTTTATAAGGTGAAAGAATATTAATGGAGAAGAAATGGGGAGGAAGAAGAAAGTTATGGTTAAAACTCGGTCGGGTTTCAGATCTGAATCCGGGTCAGATTTTGGGTAGGATAGTAATAGCATGGATTAGTAAATATATTGAAGTTCTTAGGTTTTTTAGTTATTTTATCTAAATTTTTATTTAAAATTAAATGTAAAATAAAAAGAAAAGTAAATGGGTCTATTTAAGATTTTTTTTGTACCCATTAGGTATATTCTAGCATTTGATCCTTTTAAAATCGTAAACTGAATATATTTTAACAACACAATTTTCTTCCTATCTAAAAACTATCTATTTTGAAAACTTCTTATCTATGTCAAATGTATAAAAATATTATATACATATATTATATACTGTAAAGGAAAAATTAGAAATTTGTTTAAACAATATCCGTGCACAACATGGATCTGTATCTAGTATATAATAAAACAGGCTTAAAACTAAATACTGTCTATTGAAAACAATTAATTAAAGTAATCGTTTACGAAGAAACATTACACACATGGTCTAAAACATAACTTAGACTAAATTCCACAAGTTTATTTTACGGATACAATGCCCACAGAATGATTGAATACCAATTCTTAGATAAGCTGTTTTCTGTAATCAATAAATACAACCATAAATTAAAAATTAAAAGTTTAAAACATTATATAATGCGTTATCTCTATAGTACATTGGTTTACACTACTTTCAGTTAAGAGTTCCCATATTACTAAGTGTCTCGCTTTATACGAATATTTAGGTATATATTTTTTGGATCCATATTTCACTCACTCAACTAACCAATTCCATTGTGTCTATTCTGCAAATGTGAAATGTGTTATTGACAGAGATGTTAAGCCAGAGAAATTCCTTTTCAATAGGAAAAAGAGAAAAGGACTCCTCATTGACGTTAACCTCGCCACGGTTAGCAATTCTCTAGCACCTTTCTCGTGCCAATACATTTTTATAGCAAAAAAAAAAATTTATGTGTTTAATCTCAACTGTAATTCTGAATAGTTTTATTTTATTGACTATTATATTAGAGGCAAAATCAGTATTGGAGAATTTTAAATAATTACATAATTAAAAATGAAAATTTTCTTATTAGTTAGATAAACATATAATTTTAAATAAGAATAAGAAAACATATGGTGAATAAATATTAAAATAACTTCAAATTGAGAATATATTATTTTAAAGTAAATAAATTAAAAGTTTTCTCCAGAAGTATGTTAATTTATTAATTTTTAAAATAATATTTTTAAATAGCATAAGAAATATTCCTACCAAAAAAATTGTTATCAAAAAATTTCAACAAAAGCTATAATAAGTTACAAAACATAACCAGTAAATACTAAAATTTAATTGATATTTCATTCCAGATATAAATATGATCTGAAACAAATATATTCTAAAACATCATTTCCTGTTAAATTAGGAAATATTAATTATTATTTATGATATTATTAAACTATATGTATATAGTATTTAAAATTGATATTAAATTATTTTATTAAAATGTATTATATTTTAACTCATTTAGCCTGAAGATGTACTAATTTATTAACATGCCAAAAATAATTTGTGTATTTATTTTAAACTTGAATCTTCTTGAAATAGATATACTATTATTTATTTAAACTTTAGACCTTTTTAATTATTTCAAATTGAAATAATAATAATAATAATAAGAATATATATATATATTATTTCTAATTTTGTATTCTCTAATAAATATAAAATAATGAAGGTTACTGTCATTTTAATCAAAACAAAAAACATTTATTAAAAATACAAATATGATTGTTGTTTATAATATCTTTTTAATATATAGTTATTTTAAATTCTTCATAAAATTAATATAAATTTATATAAAATATTTTTTTTATAACTTCTCGTTCTGTAGGACGGGCTAGTAAATAAAATAGTCACCAACTGATTAAAAACTTAGTAGATATAAAAAAAATAACATCTAACATATAAATTATCCGGATAAGTCATATATATTAGATGAACAAGACTTTTTAAAAATAAAGGATATGACATGTATGTGTTGCAATCCATCGTATCCGGTTCAGCTATGCATGTAATATATACCAATTATCTGGTTATTTTTAATGATTGTTAGTTATTTAAGTTAATGGTCGGCTAACTTAAGAATTATACATATTTTATTATTGTTAGTTGCCTTTTTCCCATTAGTAGTTGGTTATTACTATAAGACTATAATCTTAAAAATTTCTCATATCCAATAAATTAAGTCGTGTATATCAATTACCTGGATATTATTATTGTTAAGTTTGGTTTTTTCATCAGTGGTCGGTAATCATTTCATCCTTCATCTTTATGTTAAACACCTTTGACTAACTCGCTGCCACCGACGAGATCAGATGCGAGTATGGGAGGAAAGCTCTGTCTCCACCTTAGATCTGTAATCTTTGATGAGCGTGTTCTCGTTCTTCTCTCCTTTTGGTCAATCGAAGACGCGATCCCCTACACGTGCGTAGAGATCCGTTTACTTTATTTAATGAAATCCTTGATGGTTTTGGTTCCTTTTGATTGATCTAGAGGGTGATTTGGGTCGAACTTTCTGATGGTTTTTGATAAATGGATTGGTTATTAACACAATCTGATCGAGTGATGACGGTTTTGATGGATAAAGGTCGAGATGGTGATGGATCTTCAGTGTAAGATCTATGGAATGATCAATCACTTGTGTTGAATTTTATATGATCGAGCAGGTCACCACTTAGACGTGATCACTAGACGATTTGCTTGAGGGTTTTACTCTTAAGCAGTTGATGTTCAAAGATGAACAAATGATTCACATTTTGTAAGAGACTGTTTGAACAAAAGTGTGAATGATCTTACTATAAATTGAAACAAGGTTTATGTAGTACAAAGAACACGCTTAAGACTTATTGAAAACATAGATAAAGACTCTTGACTTGTAAAAATCGAAATAGAGTAAGGAAAAAAAAATTAGCAAGGCCGAAGAATGAGTAGTGGAATAGCTTGGCTTGGTTCTATTCTTGATCTTCAATTTATTTCGGGTTTGATTTGGTGTAAACCAGTCCGAAAATTGCTTTCTCCATTCTTCTTGTTGGTGATCGAGTAATTGACATTTAGGAAAGTAGAATGGGTCTTTGGTTTGGTGTGAGAGAGATGTAACTGATCCATCAACATGGTTGGTCCGAACTCCTTCAGGTCCATCATGTCCCATCTCGCCTTGAGTGTCACTAAGCTTGTTCAGCTTATCTTGCTCCACTTCAATGTAAATCAGCTGATTCAGCTCATCTTGCTCCACTTTATTGTCACTTAGCTCCTTCAATTGGTTCAGCTAATTTTGCTCTAAGTCGGCTAATTGTTCAGCCTCGGGTGAATCATCATCTCCTCATTTGAAATGATTTGTCCTAAAATCTAAACTGCACAATAAGGAATCAAGTCAGCAACATTGAAAGTAGAACTCACTATGTACTTACCTTGAACATCAATCTTGTAAGCATTTTTATTGATGCATTCAAGCACTTGGAAAGGTCCATTATTTCTTGACATGAGTTTGGACTTCCTTTCAGCAAGGAACCTTTCTTTTCTCAGGTGAACCTACACCAAATCTCATGGTTCCAACACTAACTCACATCTGCTCTTGTTAGCATACTTCTCATACTCCTTAGTCCTTTCTTCTATGCTCTTGTTAACCTGCTCATGCAAAGAAACAACATACTCGGCCTTGGCTTTGCCATCAAGGTTAGCTTGCTCACTGAGAGGTAAAGTCAAAAAGTCCAAAGGAGTTAAAGTATTAAAACCTTAGACAATCTGAAAGGGTGGAAACTTGGTAGTTCTATACACGCAATGGTTATAAGCAAACTCAATGTGTGGTAAGCAATCTTCCCAAGACTTGAGGTTCTTTTTTAACAACAACACGCAAGAGAACGGATAATTTTCCATTAACTACTTCAGTTTGAGGATGACAAGTAGTAGAAGAACATCATCTTAGTTTCTAGTTTAGACCACAAAGTTTTCCATAAATGACTTAGGAACTTAGAATCCTTATCAGAAACAATGGTTATAGTCATTCCATGCAAACGTACCACATCTCTAAAGAACAAATCAACAACCATAACAACATTATCAGTTTGATGGCTAGGTATGAAATGAGCCATTTTGAGAATTTGTCAACCACAACAAAGATTGAATCTCAACGGTTTCTAGTCCTAGGAAAACCAAGCAAAAAATTCATAGAGATGTCAATCCAATGTTCACTAGAAATAGGAAGAGTAGTATACAAACTTTATGGGCGAGCCTTGTCTTTGGCCTGAATGAAAACTACACATCTCTTACAGATCTTCTCCACTTCTTTACTCATGCTCGGCCAGTTGATGTATTCTTTCAGGGTACTGTAGGTCCTTGCAATTCCAAAGTATCCCATCAAGCCTCCTCCATGAGCTTTCCTTACATACATTTCTTTCAAAGATCAGTTAGAGAGACACAAACGATTTTTAAAGAACAAGAACCCATCAGTCTGCTAGTACTCTCCACTAGTATGCTTCTCACAATCTTTTTAATATCTCTAAAATCAGGATCATCAACATAATATGACTTAGTTTGCTCAATTCCCAGCAACTTAGTTTCCATATATGAAAACAAAGAGTATCTCCTACACAAAGCATCAACAATTATGTTCTCCTTACCTTGCCTGTAGTGAATCAATTAAAGAAAGGTTTCAAGAAATTTTACCCATCTGGCATGCCTTTTGTTGAGCTTGTGATGTCCTTTCAAGTGCTTGAGAATTTCATGATCAATATGTGTTACATACCCCTTTATCCAAAGGTAGTGTTGTCAAGTTTTTAGTGCTTTGATCAATGTGTAGAGCTCTTTGTCATAGGTAGGGTAATTTAGCATTGCTCCACCCAATTTCTCACTAAAGTAGGAGATTTTCCTCTCTTCTTGTATCAACACTGCCCTAATTCCTACACCATATGCATCACATTCAATCTCAAAAGTCTTAGAAAAATCAGGAAGTACTAGCAAAGGAGAACTAGTCAACTTCTCTTTCAAGTTTTGGAATGCCTCTTCTTGCGGTTTCCCCACTGAAATCCTACATTCTTCTTGATAACTTCAGTAAGAAGAGCTTCTATTATGCTGAAGTCTCTTACAAAACGCTTGTAAAAACCAGCTAAGCCATGGAAACTCTTTACTTCACTCACGTTTGTAGGACTAGGCCAATCACGGATTGCTTTCACCTTCTCCTTATCCACTTTGATTCCTTCAGCAGTGACAACAAAACCTAAAAACATAAGGTGATCTTCTGCAAAGGTATATTTCTTAAAGTTAGCAAATAAAAACTCATTTATAAGCACCTCAAAAACAACTTTCAAATGATTCATGTGATCTATCAAACTTTTGCTGTAAATCAAAATGTCATCAAAATAGACTACAACAAAATGACATATGAATACTCTTAAGTCGGGGTTCATCAATCTCATGAATGTACTAGGTGCATTAGTAAGATCAAATGGAATAAGAAGCCATTCATACAATTCATCTTTGGTTTTAAATGCAGTTATTCAATCATCTGATTCTTTCATCATAATTTGATGATATCTACTTTTTAAATCACTTTTTGAGAACACACATGAGCCATGTAGCTTATCTAACATATCATCAAGTCTAGAGATAGTATTTTTGTACTTTACAATGATGTTGTTGATGGCTTAGCAGTCAACACATATGCGCCGGCTCCCATCTTTTTTTGGCATCAAGAGCAGTGGTACTACACATGGACTCATGCTTTCTGTGATGTGTCCTTTCTCCATCAGTTTATTAACCTATCTCTGAAGTTCCTTAGTCTCATCAGGATTGGTTATGTATGTTGGTATGTTAGGAGATAGGCGCTTGGAACCAGATCTATATGATGTTCAATCCCTTAGAATGAAGGCAGCCCTGTTGGACTTCATGTGGAAATACATCACCCTAATTATGCAACATGAACTCAAATCCACTCGGTAGCTCCGGTGCAGTGTTAGGAGAAGATATTAGTGCACCTTTAAAGATAACAGAAGCATAGATTGTTTCAAATGTACTGCTTTCTTATATTACTTGAATTGGCAGTGAGGAGAATACTTTTATGCTTCTTTCTGTTAGAGGTTGGGTTTTTTCCTTTGCCTCTTTTGTTGAACCTGATCATGGTGGATCTAATGTGGTGATTGAGGTGCAAGAACAATATTTTTTTGTTTTGTGGGTGAATGAATGGCGGTTAGTGAAGCCATCATGAATAACTTCCTTGTCATATTGCTAGGACCTTCCCAACATGATATGGCTTGAGTCCACGAGAAGAATATCACACACAATCTCATCTTGATATCTCCCAATGGTTATAGGAACCATAACTTTACCAGTCACCTTCATCTCACCTTCTTCATTCAACCATTGATGCAAGTAAGGTCTAGGATGTTTTCTAGTCTTCAATCCAAGCTCTTCTACAAGACATTCACTTACCATATTAGTACAACTTCCACCATCTATAATCAATCTACAAACCTTATCATAGACAGTACAATGAGTGTGAAAAATATTCTCCCTTTTATCATGTTCTTTTGGTTTAGACTGAACCTTCAAAGATCTTCATGTCACAAGTAGTTCTCCATGATTTGGGTAGTCTATAGCTTCCTCATCAGACACTTTGGCTTTATCTTCTTCAGAAACCAACTCACCACTCTTTAATAGGATCTTAACCTTCTTGTTGGTACACTTATTGACATAATGTCCAAAGCCATGACACCTGAAACACTTTACATCTCTGGATCTTGCAGTTGGTGTTTTACTCTTTTCATCACGATGATAGGTTTTTGCTTCTTCTTTTAGTTAGACAAACACTTTGTCTTCCTTAGCATTGGATGATATGATGTTGTTGCCATATGAACCTTTAGGAGTATACTTTATTTTGAGTTGCTGATCAATGAAAATGGCTTTATGGAGAAGCTCACTGATGTCCTCATATTGTTGCATCTCTAAACTGTCTTGAATTTCTTGGTTTAGAAGAGCCTGAAATTGTGCCATAGTTGCATCAGAGACTTCATCAACAACCGCTTTGATCATGAGGATCTCCATATCTTGATAAGAGCATGATTAGTGGGGGGGTTTATTAAGATGGTGTTCTTACCAGAATATAAGAAATTATTTCTTATATTCTGCTAAGAACCCCCATCTTAAGAAACCTCCATTAATCATGCTCTAATAATCTTCAACACTTATGCTTCCTTGAGTGGCTCTCCTTAGTTTTTGATGAACCTCTTTATTGTAGTGACCAAGAACAAAGCGCTTTTTCATGATGGTCTTGAGTTCAAACCATGAAGAAACTTGTGCTCTCTTGTCTTTCTCCTATTTGTAACAACCTGATCGCACCAGTGAAGTGCATAACTATTAAACTCAATAGCAGCGAGTATCACTTTCTTTGGCTTAGAATATTTTTGACAATCAAACACAAAATCCATCTTCTTCTCCCACTCTAAGTAAGCATCATGATCATTCTTTCCACTGAAAGCTGGTATTCTTAGCTTTATATTTCCAAAATTATCATCAGTCATGTCTCTGGTTGCTCGGTGAGTATTGGTTCTTACTTGAGAGACTGATCTTACGGATCTAACTTCATCAATACATCGGCCAGAGGAGTAGTCATGGTTCTCTGTCTCTTTTGTAGCAATCTTTTTGCCTCTCCGCTTTCTCCCAGCATCTCTTCTAGACTGAGAAGTATGACCATAAAAATCATCAGTATTATCTCTCAAAATATCAGTGGTGTTCATTCTTTTCATGATCTCATACATCATAGCTTTCATCTGCAGTTTATTAAGTTAGCAGTGGTTGTTTCCTCCTTTTCTTTGCTACCATCAGAAATCATTTCCTATTAAGAAACTCAACAAGAAAAATCAGTACAAATAGATAGACGAAGCCTCACTTCTCTGTGGTGGTTTTCTCAAGTTTTATATTGAATCTTTATGTGAATCCATTGGTTCAACAGCAAAAAAAGACCAAGCTATATATAACCCAATCCCAAAACAGAAGAAGAAGACAGAAAAATTACAAGATTTTTGGTTGCAAGAGGCCTTACCACCAAGGCCGGATTTCTCATCAGTCATGCCGGATTTCTATTCAGCCAAGTTGGATTCCTATTCAACTTTATTTGTTATAATTTTTTAAACAAGTTTCCCCTCTTGTAGATACAACATATAGACAGATAAGATGAACATTTACTGAACAAAAAGAGATCAAACGAGGTTCCCAAAAGAGAGAGAGAGAGAGAGAGAGAGAGAGAGAGAGAGAGAGAGAGAGAGAGAGAGAGAGAGAGAGAGAGAGAGAGAGAGAATATGAAAAAACCTACAAATCAGAAACCCTAAATCTGCTTTGATACCACTTAATGAAACCCTTGATGGTTTTTTTCCCTTTGATTGATCTAGAAGGTGATCAAAATTTCTGATGGTTTTTGATGAGTGGATTGGTTACTAACACAATTTAATTGAGTGATGATGGGTTTGATGGATATAAGTCGAGATGACGATGGATATTCAGTGTAAGATCTATGGAATGATCAAACACTTGTGTTGAATTTTCTATGATCGAGCATGTCACCACTCAGACATGATTTCTAGACGGTTTGCTTGAGGGTTTTACTCTTAAGTAGTTGATTTTCAAAGATGAACAAAGGATTCACAGTTTGTAAGAGATTGTTTGAAAAAAAGACGGAATGATCTTATTATAAATTGAAAAAGGTTTATGTAGAACAAAGAACACGCGTAAGACTTATTGATAACATAAACAAAGACTCTTGACTTGTAGAAATCAAAATATAATAAGGGAAAAACTTGGCAAGACCGAAGACTGCGTAGTTGGAGAGCTTGGCTTGGTTCTATTTTGATCTTCAATTGATTTCGGGTCTGGTTGGGTGTAAACCAATCCGACAGTTGCTTTCTACATTCTTCTTGTTTCTGATCTAGTTATTGGTCCCTTAGGAAATTAGAATGGGTCTTTGGTTTGGGCTAAGAGAGATGTAACTAATCTATCAACAAGGTTGGGCCAAACTTCATCAGCTTCATCTTCACCCATCTCGCCTTAAGTGTCATGATATCACTCAAATTATTGTAAGGAGTGACTTTTACTCTCTCAAATAAGATGTACAGTTGTAGTACTTAGGGATCGAATCCACAGTGAGCATGGGTACACAATAAACTCAATACAGTCGCGGTTAAGCTAGGCAAGTTATGATTTCATTAAGTAACCAGAATGATTGATTGATTGGGATTGTAAACAATTAAGAGAAATATGTAGATCTAGAGTTTCAGGCAACTGAATTATAATGGATATGATGCATGAAATTATTAATATGCGAGAACAATAAATGTTAACTACTCCGACCCCCTTTTTTCCCAACTCTCGTATGCGAACAGAGAAGTGCACCATCGATCACTGGCTAGGGCATGATGTCGATTAACGTTAATCAGACGGGAAGTTTGCCCACTATGTTAATTAGACCAGCTCTCATATACATCTAACAACCTAGCTCCATTGAATCAATTCTGGTACATAACCTACTCTCGTAGTTGTCCATGTCCTAAGTTCAGGTTCGTAGTTAGCTACTCTAGAACGCAAGCATTAAACACAATTCCCAAGATTTATATTAATTCATCCTAGCAATCCTATTTTGGGGCTAATTCATCAGTACCATTATGAACCTTAAATCTAACAAGGGATCTACTCAAACATGATAGTTATCAGAGAATTCATAGAATGAATAGATATAATAATGAAACCAAAACTAATGGAGTTCCAAGAGGACTATGAAGGGGTTCTCTCTTCTCTCCTGAGATAAAACTAAGGACAAGATAAATAGTAGAAAGTGTAGCCGTCAACAATGGCTTAGAAAACATAAATATAATGTTTAAACTCGTCAAAGGGTGTTCTGGTAATTTATGGTGGATTTTTGGATTAAGTAGGTCTTGAAATATACTCGGCCTTCATTCTAGCATCACCTTCGATCGACACCAAAGGTGCACCGTCGATCGACCAAGGGTGCACCGTCGATCGACATTCCTTCATCTCCTCAAAAGCTTCCTCTCGTGAGGTAGATAGTTCACTCTTCAGTAAAACGGGCATAAATTGAGATCTAACCATCATATGGAACTCAACCCGGTGGTATTGGAAAGATAACTTAATTTTTTTATCTTGTGTCCAAAGATAAGCTCAATCGTACCGCAGTAAGGTCTCCATCCATAGTTAAACATCTAACGAATTTGTGCAGTTTTGTATCTCAAAAGGCTTTAGAATCGCCAAAGTCCTCCAAAACGTACATGAAACTGAATAGACTCTAAAACACATCCTATAAACACATAACATACTCCAAATAAGGCCTTTAACATGGTCTACAAGTGGTAAATATTAGGACCTATCAACTCCTCCAGACTTAACCTTTTGTTTGTCCTCAAACAAAACAAGGGTAAACTTGTGGGAAAAGTTTGAAAACATAGAGACTCACAAAATCTCTAGCTCATCATTTTTACCTTTACTATAGTTTGACCAAATCAAATAAGTATAAATCTTAAAGAAAATTTATATATCTTATCTTAGTATAGCAACCAAATTCATTCTACTGACAACTTAACAAAGACTAGTCTGACTCACCCTTCTACTAAGCTCATTTCTTGCATAAAATAAAAAAGCATGCTTTGCCATGGGAGCATCGTTCAGATGACACATGGACTCTTACCCTTGTAAGTATTTGAACACACATATAGTTTTCTCTGATCATTTTCTTCCCTCTTTCTCTCTTCTCTGAATCACTTTAGATATATATTTTTATAAGTCTAATGAATCAATAATACTGATACAGTCCATCTTATTCATCTTTCTTTTTCTTTTCTTTTCTTTTTTAATTTTAAAAAAGTGTAGACGAATAATGGGGTCACGGGTAATTTACCTGTCATTCGCTTCCACAATGTGTGATCATTCCTTTCTGAATTAGAATAATGGGATCATAGGTAATTTACCTAGCCTTCTGTATCTTCCAGGAAATCATTTCAATCTTTTATTTTAATAGATGCCGAAGAGAGAGAGAGAGAGAGAGAGAGAGAGAGAGAGAGAGAGAGAGAGAGAGAGAGAGAGAGAGAGAGAGAGAGAGAGAGAGAGAGAGAGAGAGAGAGAGAGAGAGAGAGAGAGAGAGAGAGAGAGAGAGAGAGAGAGAGAGAGAGAGAGAGAGAGAAGGGAATCAGAAGCACACAAACTTTTACCTTCCAGATTTGCAAGAGGAATCGGGTCCAATGTATGCCAAATTCCATAAGAAGCAAATAAGTTAAATTAGGTTGAAGGTTAGCTTCGGTTCCTTCAAACCTTCTAAGCAAGTGTGATATAGTGACAAGATGATCCACTATGGTATCTCTAGTACTCTCTGCAATCAACAAATCTAGAATAATGCAGTAGAATGGGTAGATAATGAGTAAAATTTTAAAATGATCATAATCCCCTTCCTAACTCTATCATAACTTAGTAAAAACACATAAAATAAAGCTCAAAATAAAATACAATATTAGTAATACCTCCTCCAAAAAATAAAGCTCAAAATAAAATACAATATTAGTAATACCTCCTCCAAACTTAAACAACACTGTCCCCAATGTTATACAATCTAAGATTGATAGAAAAATAAATCAAAAGGACAAAATTTAACAAGAAAAAAATAGTATATTTGCTTGCTAATGGTGAGTGTTGATCGACAAAGTTAAGTGGCCATTGATCAATGCTCGTGATGTTTCGTGGATCGACATTGATCATGTGTCGGTGGATGCTGAATGCTGGTTGTCTTCCTCGGGTCTTTTTTTTAATAAAAAATGAGTTGCCTCCCACTCACTGCTTATTTTCAGTCATTAGCTTGACGTTTAGAACTCTGAGTTAGTTCGGATGAGACTGGGAACTTGCTCAAAAACAGTTCCCAATATCCAATATCTTCAGTTTCATCACTCTTTTTGTGAAAACGTTCATAGACTATTCTCCTTTGTATATTCTCTCAGTAATAAGGAGTGCTCAAAGCTTTGAAAATGGCTGTAAGAAAATCTGCTGCAGACTCTGTATTTCCTGACACCACCTGAGAAGTAAGGAATCAATGAAAACTGAGGATAGCCCTTGGTCCTTTTTCTCTTCTTCCAATTCTTCATCTTCTTTCCCCTAGACTTATCTTATCTCGTTTGATGGCTCCATCAAAAATATTTTGACACACTTCAAACTCCTTCTGCTCTGAAACGCAAGGTGTGTCGATCGACACTCCAGTGGTGGTGTCAATCAAAACTGCTTCTGTTGGGCCTTTTCCAAAGTCACTTCTATATCTCAACCCTCTCTGAGAAGTTATTGCATACATATGATCATCAAATACCCCATTTGAGGAACCCAGATGCACACTTCTATCATGCTGGATAGGCAATTCAACTTCAGAATTAGTGTAGGGAACCATAATCTTCACAGGGTCATGCATCATTTTTACTCTTTTGTGAAAATAGGTGGTCACAAATGTTTGGTAACATTAAGGTGTGAGGTCTAAGACTTGCACTTGCTTTCCTTAATCGGCCCCACCTAAACCTCGCAGCTCTGCAATGGGTATCGATCGATGCTATCGGGTGGATGACGATCAATAGTATCGGGTTGGTGTCGTGCGAGGGTAGCTTTTGATGAAGTTTCCAGATCTCTTCCCGAAGTGTGCTATTCGTCATCAGGATTCATCTCCGTGTTATGACCCAGATTTTTAGGTTGTGCTTCATCCTCTAGCTTCGGGAAATCCTTTAGCTTTAAGAAATATTCTATAGTGATCACAGCTTGATACATCGGTGCTCTTCAGTGTCGAGTCTGCAATATCGTGAGGACAACTCAATTTTTCAGAGATTTCAAGATGTATCGACTGACAGCAGGGCTGGTGTCGAACGATGCTGAGGTCGGATCATTAATATCAGCTTCTTCCTCCATGCTCAGTTTTCCAGATCCATGTTGCTCATCATCCTATACCATATATCTCAGCATATATTCCATATCGATCTCTAGATTAACTGCAGCATCATAGAGAAATTTGTTGAGGAAGGTGTTCATGATGTCATTCCAGGTAGTGAGAGATCCAGGTGACAGCTTCTTGAACCAACATTCTGATTCTCCAGAAAGAGAGTATGAGAATAACTTGTAGAAGTAGTAGTCTTCAGAAACTCTATTGCACGTAATGGTCGAAACTAGATATTCGAATGTTTCAAGGTGGTTAACAGGACATTCATGAGAAAGACCATGAAAGGGATGATGACCCAAAAGAGAGATATATGCATGATACAGCTCAAAATCATTCCTTTGTAGTGAAGAACGATGCATAGCACCTGTTTACGTAGAACTCCTTAGGATTGTTGTAGTCTCTAAGTGTCTTTTTCCGTTTAGTCCTAGCATTCACAGCAACAGCAGTAGCATCGGGGATTGCAGTCCCTTGTGCATAAATCAATTGTCTTGTATTGTTGCGAGTGTGACCTTCTTCGTCTCGTAAAACCCCATTCTTGTCAAAACTCATTATTAGTACCTCGACCTTCTCTATCTTCCCGCAAATAGTGTTGATCGATACCGAGGAGTTGGAGTCGATCGATGCTTGGTTCATTCTGTCGATCGCTGCTGCTTGGAGGGTTTCGCTTGATGCTTCCCTTGTAGACTTACGGATCATGCGTAAATTAGCAGACTCCTTCTTTGAAGAACCCAAAAAACCTCTTCTCATTCCTACCTTGTACTAAGATGTATGTACTTGAAAAAAAATTATGTAAGTAAACTATAAATAAAAACCTAGACAAAATTAAACAAATTGAGTATAATGGCGAATCTTCGTTCCCCAGCAATGGCGCCAAATTTGATATCACTCAAATTACCCTAAGGAGTGATTTTTACTCTCTCAAATAAGAGGTCCAGTTGAAGTAAGTAGGCCTTGAATCTACAGGGAGCGTGGGCACACAATAACCTTGATACAGTCGCGATTAAGCTAGACAAGTTATGATTTCATTAAGTAAACAAGTAAAGTAACCATAATGATTGATTGATTGGGTTTGTAAACAATTAAGATAAATAGGTAGATATAGGATTTAAGGCAAGTGAATTATAATGGATAGGATGCAAGAAATTATTAATATGCGAGAATAATAAATGTTAACTAGTCTGACCCCCTCTTGTCCCAACTCTCGTATGCGGACATAGAAGTGCACCATCGATCGACGACTAAGGTCTGATGTCGATCGACACTAATCAAACAGGAATTATGTCCACTATGTTAATTAGACTATCTCTCGCATGCATCTAACAACCTAGCTCAATTGAATCAATTATGGCACAAACCTACTCTCGTAGTTGTCCATGTCCTAAGTTCAGGTTCCTAGTTAGCTACTCTAGAACACAAGCATTAAACACAATTCGAAAGATTAATATTACTTCATCCTAGCAATCCTATTTGTGGGTTAATTCATTAGTACCATTATGAATCTTAAATCTAACAAGGGATATACTCAAACATAACAGTTGTCATAGAAATCATAGAATAAATAGATATAATAATGAAATAAAAACCAATGGAGTTCCAAGAGGACTCTGAAGGGGTTCTCTCTTCTCTCCTAACATAAAACTAAGAACAAGATAAAGATTAGAAAGCGTAGCCATCAACAATGGTTTAGAAAACATAAATATAAGTTTTAAACTCGTCTAAGGGTGTTATGGTATTTTGTGGTGGCTTTTGGGCTTAAGTAGGTCTTAAAATATACTCGGCCCGCGTTCTGGCATCATCGTCGATCAACACCAAGGTTGCACCGTCGATCGACATTCCTTTATCTCCTCGAAAGCTTCCTTTTGTGAGGCAGATAGAACACTCTTCAGTAAAACGAGCATAAGTTGAGATCTAACCATCAGATGTTCCTTAACCCGGTGGTATTGGAAGGCTAACTTAATGCTCTATCTTCTATCCAAAGATCAGCTCAATCGCACAGTGTAAAGATCTCCATCTATAGCTAAACATCTGACGAAACTGTGCAGTTCTGCATCTCAAAAGGCTCCAGAATCGCCAAGTCTTCCAAAATGTACATGAACCCGAAAAGACTCTAAAACACATCCTATACAAACATAACATACTCCAAATAAGACCTATAATATGTTCTAATAGTGGTAAATATTAGGATATATCATGTCACTAAGCTGGTTCAACTCATCTTGCTCCACTTCAGTGTCACTCAGCTGGTTCAGCTCATCTTGCACCACTTCAGTGTCACTCAGCTCCTCCAACTGGTTCAGCTAATCTTGCTCTAAGTCGGCTACTGGTTCAGTCCCGGTTGCATCATTCTTGTGGGCAGATGCGAGCTCCTCCACGGTGAGCTCCTCTGGCGATGTAGCGACTGTCACGAGCTGCTCCATGAACTCGACCATCTCCTCGTAAGGCTCCGTCTACTTGGTGAGTTTAGCCATGTACATAGAGTGCAATTACTTTTCCAGATTTACAAATTAAAAAAAAAAATCTTGTACATAGAATGCAATTACTTTTTCGTTATCGAACTTTATAAATCGGAAAATCAAATATTTTGAAAATTAAGAAAATGATGTAAAACAAAACTGTAACTTCTAAAAATCATGAATCATAAACCCAAAGTTCTTAATTATAACCCAAATTTTAAAAATACGTTTGAAAGAGTTAGCCGATATCTTCATTTGTCATTTCTATAAATGATGTCATCTACTAGTATGTCAGATTACGTTTGCAACAAAGAAATAAAAAACTCTTGTCGGGATACTTTCTATGCGTCCAAAAGATAACTTTTTTTTTTTATCTTTCGTCCCTTTCCCTCTTGTTTAATTAACGCTAGATCACTATACTATTATAAATTAAGTATATATCATAGACAATTGTACCGACAATTATATTTACTTTATAAAAATTTATGTCTAGTTGTACAATTTTAAATAGCCCTATAAAATTTACGTTTGCCTGTATAACCATGAACCGTTCTATAAATCCACGTTTGACGATATTTTTATTATACTAAAGATTTCTCGCAAACATTTTTTCTATCAAGTTACATAATTCACATTTTTGATCATTAATCAACCCTTACTCAAATTCTTGGATTAAGAGGGCTTCCACAATTTTATGTCAAGGTTTATATATTCGATAAACATTATCCTGTAGTTCACTCAAAAACAAGGAAATACTTTTGGTACTAATGTGGAAGAATCTTTGGTCCTTTGTTATTGACTCTAAACTTTACAAGTTAATATTCGATTCTTAACGTTCAATAGAGTCTTTGTTTTACTCAAACAGTCTTTGTTTATATGTTTTTGCTTATTGAGACCGTCAACTTACAATACGAACACACGCAAACAACATCGTCATCTATTTTTTTTCTGGTCGGGTTTTTAATGTGTTTTTCTACAAAGCGTTTTGTGTGTTAGCTGCTGAAATATCAAAGGTCTATAAGTCTGTCGTCAACTAACGTCTTTGTTTATTTGTCATGTGTCACTTTAAGTCTTTAAACGTTGGAAATTTAAGACGTACCATTCGAAAGTATTCTAACATTTTAAAGCTGAAAGACTTGTAGTACTCTCGACTCACATCTTTCTTATTAAAACCAAAAACCAAGAGATAAATATCAACATACGTAAATTGTCTAGTTTACATAAATCTTAAACATTAAAATGCCTAGGGAAATATCGATTATTATGAATGGACATAATTTTGTGTGATTCCAAAATATTTCTTGATAAAACTATTTCTTTAATGCTAATTTTGTGAAAAGATAGCTTGCAAACCTTGTTTTAGCCTAACATTTTATTAGGTGGTTAACTTTTGGGCGCTAAACAAAACACATGTCTTCAGCTATAAGTAAGCCATGGAACCCTATTCCGCCAAAATCTACCAACTTTAGTATCATATCTTTCCACTTTCCAACAAATCTTTCTCACCTACGTTTTTCATGTTTAGCCAATCTTTTCAAAATATGCGAATATATAATGTATATAACTTAGAATATATCTTCTTTAATTTGCTTTCTTTTTAGTCTTTCCTTGACGAACAATATATAACGTATACAAAAATGTAACGAGGATATTGCTACGTACTAGCTCCTAAGAAATTTACTAAAGGTGGGGTTAAGACTTGAAACTTGAAACTTGAAACTTGAGACTATTGAGACATTTAATCCCCATGGAAAATTGGGTTTCCATTCCCCAAATTTAGTTTTTAAAGTACAATAAGTAAAAAATACCTTCTCTGCATATCATTCGAAATTTCTCTACGCTTGACGACATCAGGAAGTTACTGCTTAACAACATGTTTACGTCAAGGAAGAAATAATAATAAATCCGAAACGTGAATTGTGGATAAATAAGATGTTTATTGTCTAACTGTCATCTAGAAAAAAATATGATATAGCTTTATGAGAAAATTTGAATAAACATTTTTAAAAAGTTTCTACAAAATACTGGCGAGAACCAAAACTAAAGCACATTACGTACCAAGAACAAACCAGTAAATATATAACATTACCATAATATGGTTTTAATATAAACAAGATTTTAACCCGCACGTTCGTGCGGATATTTTTCTATTTTATAAATGTATTAGATATTATTACAAATATCTAATTTTATTTTAGTGTTATATATTGTGTAAATATATAATATTATTGTTTATATTTCTTATTCAATATTATTAATATATAGTGATTTGTTTAAAACATTTTACTTTTTTATTAATTTTCATTACTTACTAATATATTTTCGAGTTAGGTACAACAAAATAACCATATGAAATAATTAAATAGAGAACCTTTTCATTATATGTTTTTTCTTTAATTTATACATTTTGCATATAATATATTTTAAATTTTATTTATTTATATTATATAAAAGAAATATATTTAATATCATTTTATTTACATTTTGTGCATAAAAATATATACTTTAACATATATCATTTTAATCTTTTACGGGATTTATAAGTAAAAAACTGTTTTGTTTAAATAATATAGCCTTATTTTTTTAGTAAATTTTATACATATTAGTATCTATCATATTACATTAGTAAATTTTATTGATATGAGATATTTTTTGGATGCTATGATCTTAAGCTTTATTTTTAAAAAAATTAAAACTTCGAAATATTAGATCACTTTAATTTTTACAACATATATAAATAGTTTTTTTCGTGGTGCATTTCAAAAAGTTATTTTTTTATTATCTAGGATATTATCTTTTGTAAAATTTTCAATATTATGATTTTGAGTTTAAATATTTATTTTCAAAATTTTATATTTTGTCAAGAAAACTTTGCAAAATTACACAACTATTTTTGAATTTGGAACATTAAATGAATTTTGAATTTTTTTTGTGACTAACTCTAATCTATTATTTTATAAATAAAATATTTGAATTTTTGGTACTATTTTGAAAAAAATCTCAATAGATTTTGTTATAATTAAATAAAAATAAATTTAAAATTAAAATTGTATTTTTCATTAATATTTTAAATAAATTATTAAAATTTTATAGTTCTCTAATAACATATTTTAAAATAGTATATGAACTAAATTTTATATATACTATTATATTTTTGTATACAAACATTTTTAAACAATATATTGTTGAGAGTTTCAAAATAAATAAAAAGTTATATATATATACATATAAGTTTAACCTATGTTGATACATTTATTTTGTATAAAAATATTTTATAGTTTACAAATTTTAACCTATCATAATGATGAGTGATAATTTATTTAAATGAATAAATTAGAAAATTGTTAAATTAATTATTTAATATAATTTTATAATATTTAATTCATGTAGGAGTGCTATTTTATATAATCAAGAATATATTTATAGAATTTATAAAAAACTGCATATAATTTTTATTTTCTTATTTTATAATAAAAACTTTGTTAACATTGATTTATAATAATATTATATTAATAATTACAAAATTTATTAATGTGTTATTTTCTAAAAAAATATTTAAATTTTTAAGTACAATTTTGTTAGATTCTTTCTCACAAGATTTTATTATAATTAAAACTAGATTTTAATCCGCACGTCCGTGCGGATATTCTTCTATTTTATAAATGTATAAGATATTATTACAAATATATAATTTTATTTTAGTGTTATATATTATATAAATCTATAATATTATTGTTTATATTTCTTATTCAATATTATTAATATATAGTGATTTTTTTAAATTTTTTAGATTTGTTATTAATTTTTATTACTTACTAATATATTTTCGAGTTAAGTACAATAAAATAACCATATGAAATAATCAAATAGAGAACATTTTCATAATATGTTGTTTTCTTTAATTTATACATTTTGTGTATAATATATTTTAAATTTTATTTATTCATATTATATAAAAGATTTATATTTAAAATATTTTCTATTTATATGTTGTGTTGTGTATAAGAAAATATAATTTAACATATATCATTAGTATTTTACGGAATTTATAAGTAAAAAAAACTGTTTTGTTTAAATAATTTAGTCTTATTTTTTTAGTAAATTTTATACATAGTAGTA
Source organism: Moricandia moricandioides (assembly GCA_905132885.1). NCBI lineage: Eukaryota > Viridiplantae > Streptophyta > Magnoliopsida > Brassicales > Brassicaceae > Moricandia > Moricandia moricandioides. The sequence continues at coordinate 93,897 of CAJHQQ010000782.1, forward strand.
TCTATCATATTATTTTAGTAAATTTAATTGACATAGAGTACTTTTTTGGGTGTTATGATATTAATCTTTATTTGTAAAAAAAATAAGACTTCAAAATATTAGATTACTTTAATTTTTACGACATATATAAATAGTTTTTTCGTGGTGCATATTAAAAAATTATTTTTTATTATCTATGATTTTATATTTTGTAAATTTTTCAATATTATAATTTTGAGTTTAAATATTTATTTTCAAATTTTTATATTTTGTCAAGAAAACTTTGCAAAATTACACAACTATTTTTGAATTTGGAACATTAAATGAATTAAAAAAAAATTGTGACTACAACTAATCTATTATATTATAAATAAAATATTTGAATTTTTGGTATTATTTTGAAAAAAAATCTCAATATATTTTGTTATAATTAAAATACAAATACAAATAAATTTAAAATTAAAATTGTATTTTCTCATTAATATTTTAAATGAATTACTAAAATTGTATAATTCTCTAATAACATATTTTTAAATATTATATGAACTAAAGTTTATTATATAATATTATATTTTTGTATATAAACATTTCAAACAATATATTGTTGAGAGTTTCAAAATAAATAAAAATTTGTAGATGTATATTTATATATATATATATATATATATATATGCATATGTTTAACTTATGTTGATTCATTTATTTTGTATAAAAATATTATATAGTTAAGAATTTTAACCCATTTTAATGATGAGTGATAATTTATTTAAATAGAAAATTTTTAGAAATATAAATTTTTTTAAATTATCTATTTAATATATTTTATCATATTTAATTCATGTAGCAATGCTATTTTTATATAGTCCAGAATATATTTATAGAATTTATAAAAAAATAGTATATAATTTTTACTTTCTTTTTTTTATAATAAAATTTTAGTTAACATTGATTTATAATAATATTACTAGTCTTTCACCCGCTCGCCCGCGCGGATGTTATTTTTGTGAATGTCTAATATTTTAACCAATTTATTTGATATAATTGTATATATGACTTGAACTTAATATTCAATATCGGTTATCCGATTCGGGATCCCATCCGCTTCAAAAAACGGATATTCAGGGATCATGATAGTGATTTTACAGATTTGATTGATCCAAGTACAAATTCGGATAGTAAAATTTTAGGTCTGGATATCGGATCCAAATATTAAATATTTAAAATTTAATTATAGTTCTCTATGTATATAATATATACTTTTATATAAAAAACTAAAATTTTAATTTTAATGATTTTAAGCTTTTTTAAATTTTAATGATTTTAAGCTTTTTCTAAAATAATAATTTTAAATAGACTAAATAGATGGTTAATAATTAATTTTTAATTAAAAAACATGTCCAGATATCAGCATGTATTCGGATTTTAGTCCAAATATCCTAACCCCAAATATCCGTATTTGGATAACAATTTTATGAATCTAACGAATGCATATCCGAATCCGTATATCCTAGAATATCCTAGATATTCGATCCGTCCTAGACCTAACTGTGTATATGTATTATATGGTGATTAAATTTTTTAAATTTATAAATTACATAAGTTATTCTTATTAGATATATATCGTACAAATGATAATACGTTGTATTTGTTTGTATATATAACCATTTATAATAAATATTAGTATGTATTTTGGTCATTAAATTGTTATGGAAAGTTACATGATTTTGTTATTGTAAATGAACATATTATAATCAAAAATTATTAGCATTGTTATTTTTTTATAGTTCAAATATAGTTGGTAGCTTATATGAATATGAATAAAAATAAAACTAATTTAATGTTATATATATGTATAATTTTGTTTTTATTATAAAAATTTAGAAAGCACATATACACTTTTTATGAAGTCTTTAATTTAAATAACAAAAATTGCTAATGAGCTTAGCCCATATTTATTTTTTTCTTGTTAGGAATCAATATTTAGATGTTTGGATACATGGATAACATCAATGACATTCTTTGTAAATATTAAATAAAATCAAGGGTTATTTCATATTTGTACTTCAATTTTAATAGATTAGATATTACTAATTACAAAATTTATTAATGTGTTATTTTCTAAAAGATATTTAAATTTTTAAGTAGATTTTGTTAGATTCTTTCTCAACACATTTTGTTATAATTAAAAAGTAAAATTTAAATTTAGAGTTGGTTTATTATTAATGTATATAATCAAATATGTCATATTAACTAATTCTTTAAGTGGTTCTACTATGACTTGTTAGTAGTAGATAAAAATATGACCCTTATTTAATAGATTAGATTTAAATTTAGAATTGATTTATTATTAATGTAAATAATCAAATATGTCATATTAACTAATTTTTTTAAATAGTCCTATTATAACTTATTAGTAATCGATAAAAATATGACTCTAATTTAATAGATTAGATGTGACACCTTATTGTGATTTTCTGGAAGCCACTATAAAATCTTTTAAATGTATTCGATCATTTCGTGTTTCTTAACATTTTAAATTTAGTTTGTGATCCACATATGAAATGCAATGACGCTCATATTTAAACTAAAATTAGGATAGTAGTCAAGTTAATTCTCTTAAATATTTTTTTTCTAATTTTTGTTATTAAAATAGCACTAAAAATGTTCAAATATTTTTTTTAATTTAAAATTTTTAATCTTTATTTTTTATTTTTAAATTTTTTAAACCCACTTCTAAAACTTTAGCCCATAACTCTAAATCATAAATCTAGATTAGTTAATCCTAGATATATAACTATATATATTTACACTATTAATAAAACTTTTTTTGGTTGTTTTTTTTAGATATTATTTTTGTGACAAATTGTTTTTAAAACTATTCTTTTTCTAGTAGTTACACTTTGGGATGAATTAGAATTCCGCACGGTTCAAACTCTCCAAATCCTATATTAAATATTCAAGAGAAATGATGAAATAATTATTAGCAATTCCTTAATCGCTAACTAAAGGATAGATATGATATATATGTGCAGTATAAGTAGGCATGTCGATGAACCAATGCGCCGACTTCTTTCCGTGTATTAGACGAATGTTAGATACTAAACCTAAACGCGGATAGTACGGGATTACCCACTGGCTACAGATCTTACAATGTGAAAAGATACACATATCATTATAGTGATTCAAACAAAATGATATCATGTTAACGTTTAAATAAAACAGTTCAGGTTTACACTAGTCGTCAAACAGATACTTATCTGTAAAGCTCGTGGATAACACGTGTGTCCCTGGAAAAACTCGAAACGGTTCATGCTGCTTAGGAATTTCACCTTGACCAAATCGTACTCACTCCCCGTTTCATATTAAATGTCGTTTTTTAAAAAAAAATTATTACAAAATAAGTGTCGTTTTCGACTTTCGATACAAAACTTATTAATTTTATGATGCAGTTTATTTTTTTATTGGTTGAAATAGGGTTAGGTGTATAGATAATTGTGTTTTATATAGAAAATATGTAAAATTAATTGTTTTTTAATCCGTGTTCAAAAACCTAAAGTGACACTTATAATGAAACAAATGGAGTATTATATTATTTATTTCTGTTACTAATTAATTCCAATTTAATTGGCTTAGTTTATTGAATTTTACGCGTTTAATTTACATTTATTTTAACATTATCTAGTTTTCAGTTATTTTAATTTATAGGCTGTATTGATGATATAAATCTACTTTAATATTATTTTAATTATAATATTTAACTTATTGAACGAGTTTTCTGGCAGCAATTTGGTGAAGGTAACACTTTCGTTGGTATTACTAGGAAACTTCGTCGATGATCACAAACCGTCATGGAATAACTCTTATAAAAACAGTGCATATTACATTGACATTGTTACATCAGATTTTGCTTTCATATTCAAATCAATCGCTTTCACAGAGAAATTTACAGCTTTCAGTTAATTTTTCTTCTTTTCGGTTTAGCAATTCGGTATAGACAGTACCAGAATCAATGCCTACAAACATTTCTGCCCATGCAGCAGAGAAGAGCAATTTAGGGGGCGTCGAGTTTCTTCTCGAACTCCCCAAAACCCTAAGCAAAACAAACAAGAAATGGCAACTAGCATTCATCAAGATCTACTGCTCAAGAACTCTCCTCAACTGCGCCAAACACGCCACTGGAAAACCCGGTTTGTTTCCTCGTTCCCTTTCCTACACAGCCATTGATCTTGATGACCATCATCACAAAGACTTCAAGATCGATCAAGAAACGCTAAACGATCTCGTCAAGAACAAGAACCAAGAGAAACTCGAGTCTCTTGGTGGTCCTAATGGCTTAGTCTCAGCTCTCAAGACAAACACTCGTCTAGGGATCAACGAAGAAGCCGATGAGATTCAAAGCAGGCGTTCAACTTTTGGTTCCAACACTTACACGAGACCACCATCGAAGAGTCTCATCCATTTTGTGATCGAAGCTTTCAAAGACCTAACGATTCTCATCCTTCTCGGTTGCGCAACGCTCTCTCTCGGGTTCGGTATCAAAGAGCACGGTCTAAAAGAAGGATGGTACGATGGAGGGAGCATATTCGTAGCGGTTTTCTTGGTGGTAGCTGTCTCTGCAGTCAGCAACTTCAGACAGAACAGACAGTTCGACAAACTCTCAAAAGTAAGTAGCAACATAAAGATCGATGTTGTTAGAAACGGACGTCGTCAAGAGATTTCGATCTTTGACATCGTCGTTGGAGATATCGTTTGTTTAAACATCGGAGATCAAGTTCCAGCGGATGGAGTGTTCGTTGAAGGACATTCATTGCACGTAGACGAATCAAGCATGACAGGTGAAAGCGATCACGTCGAGGTGAATCTAAACGGAAACACATTCTTGTTCTCCGGTACTAAAATCGCTGATGGGTTTGGTAAGATGGTGGTTACTTCGGTGGGGATGAACACAGCTTGGGGACAAATGATGAGTCACATCTCACGCGACACAAACGAGCAAACTCCATTGCAAACTCGTCTCGACAAGCTTACTTCTTCTATAGGTAAAGTTGGTTTACTCGTAGCGTTCTTGGTTCTTCTTGTTCTGTTAATCCGTTATTTCACGGGAAGCACTAAGGACGAGGGCGGGAAACGCGAGTATAACGGTAAAAACACCAAAAGCGATGAGATTGTGAACGCGGTTGTTGAAATGGTTGCGGCTGCGGTTACGATTATAGTGGTTGCGATACCTGAAGGGCTACCGTTAGCTGTGACATTGACACTAGCGTATTCGATGAAGAGAATGATGAAAGATCAAGCTATGGTGAGGAAGCTCTCTGCTTGTGAGACAATGGGCTCTGCTACTACTATCTGTACCGATAAAACCGGTACTTTGACGCTTAACCAGATGAAGGTAACCGATTCCTGGTTCGGTTTAGAGTCAGGACAAGCATCTTCTTGTTCTCTGTCTCGGAAAGTTGTTGAGTTGTTTCATCAAGGAGTTGCAATGAACACAACTGGGAGTGTGTTTAAGGGTAAAGGATCATCATCGGAGTATGAATTCTCCGGTAGTCCGACGGAGAAAGCGATCTTAAGCTGGGCGGTTAAGGAACTGAAGATGGATATGGAGGAAGTGATTAGAGAACACGACGTTGTTCACGTTGAAGCTTTTAACTCAGAGAAGAAGAGAAGTGGTGTGTTAATGAAGAAGAAGAGAGAGATCATGAATGTTGTTCACTGGAAAGGAGCTGCTGAGAAGATTCTAGCAATGTGTTCTACATTCTACGATGGTTCTGGAGTGATGAGAGAGATTCAAGAAGACGAAAAGACTCAACTCGAGCAGATCATTCAGTCCATGGCAGCTAAATCCCTCCGCTGCATCGCCTTTGCCTACTCAGAAGACAACGGTGGAGACACCAAGAAGCTAAAAGAAGAGAAGCTTACCTTACTCGGAATCGTCGGGATCAAAGATCCGTGTAGACCAGGAGTCAAGAAAGCCGTCGAGGACTGCCAATTCGCCGGAGTAAACATCAAAATGATCACCGGAGACAACATTTTCACGGCGAGAGCCATCGCTGTAGAGTGCGGGATCTTAACACCTGAAGACGAAACGAACGAAGACGCTGTGTTAGAAGGAGAAGCGTTTCGAAGCTACACTCAACAGCAACGGTTAGAGAAGGTGGAAAGAATCAAAGTGATGGCGAGATCGTCGCCGTTCGATAAACTCCTGATGGTGAAATGCCTTAAAGAGTTAGGTCACGTCGTGGCGGTTACAGGCGACGGAACAAACGACGCGCCGGCTTTAAAAGAAGCCGATATCGGACTCTCGATGGGGATACAAGGAACGGAGGTGGCGAAAGAGAGCTCCGACATCGTGATCCTCGACGATAACTTCGCCTCCGTCGCGACGGTTTTGAAATGGGGGAGATGCGTTTACAACAACATCCAGAAGTTCATCCAGTTTCAGCTGACCGTAAACGTGGCGGCTCTAGTGATCAACTTCGTGGCGGCTGTTTCCGCCGGAGAAGTTCCGTTGACGGCGGTTCAGTTGCTTTGGGTGAATCTGATTATGGACACGCTCGGTGCGTTGGCTTTAGCTACAGAGAAACCAACGAACGATTTAATGAAGAATAAACCGGTGGGTCGAACCGCTCCGTTGATTACAAACGTCATGTGGAGGAATCTGTTAGCTCAAGCGTTTTATCAGATCAGTGTGTTGTTAGTGCTTCAGTTTCGAGGGAGGTCCATCTTTGACGTGACGGAGAGAGTGAAGAACACTTTGATCTTTAACACGTTTGTGTTGTGTCAAGTGTTTAATGAGTTTAACGCCAGGAGTCTTGAGAAGAAGAATGTGTTTAGAGGGTTGCACAAGAACAGGCTCTTCGTTGGGATTATAGTGGTCACTCTGGTTTTGCAGGTTGTCATGGTTGAGTTTCTCAAGAGGTTTGCTGATACTGAGAGGCTGAGTTGGGCTCAGTGGGGAGTCTGCCTGGCTATCGCGGCTGCTTCGTGGCCGATTGGATGGTTGGTGAAGTCTGTTCCGGTGCCTGAGAAGCATTTCTTTAGCTACCTGAAGTGGAAGAAGAGATCGTGAGAAGCTCTATAATTGATTTGTAAATGGGTTTTAAGTATTTTTATTTTTTAATTATGTGATTTGAATAAACATTGTAAAGGTTTTATTTATTTATTTATTTATATATATTCAGATTACAAATCTTTTTACTTAGAACGGGCCAAGATTAGTTCCTTCGAGGCTGGCTAAAGCAATGAACTCTTTCTCTGCATCTTTCCACTGGATATCAAGCACAACGACACGAACCGTGGAACCGAACTGAATCTGGGACATGCTCTGGTTCATGAACATGGGGTTTCCTCCTGGAACGTAGTCGTAGCCGGGCATCTTATAGTGTGACAAGTAAACGTTTTCACAAGGGCCACATCTCAAGAAGACACCGGACTTGTGAACCTTGTGCACCACACCATGAACAGTTTCACCTTTGAAGATTCTGAAGGTGATTCCGCTGAAAACAACCGGGAAGACGATCTCGCCAGTGGTTTCCCTGATTCTTCCCTCACCGATTTCCTCTAGGTTTTTGAGCGCTATGAAATAGCCGAGATCTTTGGTTGCTTTCTTGGAAGCAAAGGCATCTAGTAAGCGGATGAGAATAGTTCTCTGGATCATGATGCCGTTGGGATCCATTGCTTCAGCTGGAATCATGACATTCCATGGCAGTTTGGCTTTGATGAACATTGTTTTCCCAATGTGAACTATGAAACAAACCAAACAAACAAGAGTTGTTGGAATACTCTTATCACAGGGCTAATTGAGCAATTAAAAGGCGAATTAACATCTCAAAGTTGTTTTATTTGTTTCTAAGAGAATCTGAATCAGACTCAAATGTAGTAATCACATTCTGATTAAAGATTATGCATTCTTCAGGATTCATTCAGACATTTCAATGAACAGTTTGCGATCATGCAAACATGAAAGTAAAACTTAACAAACGTACAATCAAGAGTCACATAAAAAAAATCACAAACTTTCTTTATCAAATATCATTCTGATTAAAGATTATGCATTATTTGTTGACATAAAAAAAAGAGATTATGCATTATTTAGGTTTTCTTTCAGACATTTCGACGAACAGTTTGCATCCATGAAACCATGCAAGTAAAACTCAAAAATGCACAATCAAGAGTCAAATCAACAAAAAAGAATTACAAACTTTCCTCATCTACTAATCATTTTCGTTACCATAAGCTTAGCCAAATCTTGTATCCCTACAACCCCTAGACTGAGTCTCTGTTAAAACTGACATAAAAAAAGGAAGATTTAATAAGCTCTACCTTCACTTTCCCGACAGACAAAACCAGAAGCTACAATGGAACAACAATAAGGCAAAAGACAGAGTTCTCCGCTTTCGGGAGTATCGACGAACTGTTGGCGAAGAAATCCTTCCCTCTCTTTCTTTCGTTTCCTAAATAAAAGGCCCATTAATACAAATGGGTCACAACGATAGGCCTCTGAAGATCCCATTTAAACACGATGGAAGACTTCATGCCCATCTAAACAAAATCACAATAAAAGTGTATATATATATAAATTAATGATTTTTTAATAATAAAGATTTGATAATAGTTTTTTATCCTCCGTCCTTTTTGTTTAATTTATATATTAAAAAATAAACATTCAATTTTTTTTGGCACATAAACATTCAAATTAATCATATAAAAATATAATTTTTTTCTTATATTTTATATTTGAATTTTTAAAAAAGATTATAAATTACTAAAACTGTTAAAAGTTTTACAATGAAAGTTTTGTGAACAATGGTTTTATATTTTTTTATAAAAATATAAAAATGATCAGAAAAGCACATGAATATGAAGTATCATTTAATAGATATTCATATTAAAATATATATATATATATATATATATATATATATACACTTTAATATTGTTTAAATTAAACTATATACTATATAAAAATACATATATATTAATTTTGAAATTTTAAATTGAAAAGGTATAGCAATCTGACTCTTTTAATTTTTAAATTTGCATTGAATATTTAATTTTTTTATTAATTACTAAAACTATAAAAAATCTCACACTGAAAATTTTGTGATAAATGTTTTTTTTTTGTTTCACCAAATATACAAATGTCAATAAAATCATATGAGTGGTAACTAGAATATTTCAACTAAATATTCATATTAAAATAAACTATATATCTATGCTAATATCATTTAAATTTAATTATATACCACATAAAATAAATAAAGGATTTTTTTGCTTTATTTACTTTGATTTATGTGCTTACTTGAGTTTAATTATATATATAATATTTACTCGCTTATCAATTATTCAATATATTTATTATTTCATAATACGTAAATGAACAAAAAAGTAAATAATATGTAAAAATGATTTGTATATATAATGTTCATCCAATGTAATGTGCAGGTCTCCGTTGATGTATTACAGTTCTAATCTTTTCTCAATCAATTGAAGCTCATGCTTTCCGCAAACTCTTGCCCGAAATTAAAACAAAGACAAAACATATATGAGTTAACAAAAATGCTATCGTAAACACAAATATTTTAGATTCAAACAAGAAATCACCCATGGAAAGTAAAAGAAGTTTGAGATCAATTAAAATCCTAATTCTCTTTTCAATTGCAAGTCAGCACTTTCAATGTTGTCATTTCTATATCTGGTAAAAAGTGGACCAGAAATAGTTTTTTCTTATGTATGAATTCAGCCCCAACATTTAGTAAATTGAACTTTTACGAAACCAATTTATCAGTATCTTAGCCCGATACCCAGCATCATTATAGTATAGGTCCACAACAAGTAACAATTTTTAAACTTATGACATGATACAATTATTTTAGAAAGAACAATATACAGCAATGGTTAGTAATTAAAATTCACCACGCGCATATGCGCATGGGTTATCAACTAGTGCATCTATATTCTTAACACATGAACTTATGAAAAGTTGCATACAAAAAGCAAAATGTTTTTATATAAACAGAAACGTTTCATACGGCATAACTTTCACTGGACGGTTGTACACAAACGTTTCACTATTTTGAAATAAGGTTCGGGTTCATATATAGGCTTCACCTCCTTTACAACAATGGCTGTTGCCCAAGGCCTATAACACAAAGCAGCGACAGTTTCTTTGTCTTTCTCTTAGGCATAAACCACTTCTTGTAGTCTATCATTACCTTCCAGAATCAAGCTGTCGTAGTAATCAACCAAAACTTGCCATCCACCTGGACACATGAATCCATCAGGAGGGTTCTCTTTGTTCTTGGCCAATGTACGCATCTGAAACACGATAAACATATCAGTAAACCATGAAATATGTAACAGTTTAGGATTGGTTGTCTTTGGGAGATAGTAAAGTACCTTATTGACGGATATAAACAAGAAATCTTGAGGCCTAGAGGGATCAAAGAAAGCCATCTTGCCTTGTGTCTTCTCATAATCAGCAACCTATGGGTTAGAACAAAACATGATCAGACCTCAGAGTTGCCATACAACACAAATATGTGTGAATCTTTTGAGTTGGGTTTTCATGTACCCTAAAAGGAAGGATATTGAGTCTTTTGAGTCCACGCGCCATGCTTAGTACTTTCTTTCCATGTTAAGCATCTTAAAGATCACATTTCTCTACAGGATCACGACCCACAATGTAAAAGTTAGCACCAGCATTGATTCTAGCCTTTGCATGCCACTGCACTTCTGTTGGACCAGCGTAATGCATAGGATACAAGAAGATCGACACCACTGCAGTCTCTGGATCAAGCACACCGTCTTCTAGAACCTGTTTAAGATTCATATATACCCATTAAACATTTCAAGAAAACAGCAAAATTTGTTTCTCTAACTCAAAAAAACATACCTTATCGTGCTTCATCCTCCAACTTAGAGGAACATTATCAGCCTTTGTGTACCCTCCCAACGGATGAAGCAAAAGGATAAGGTTTTTGTATCCCCTCTCAAGAAGTCTCCTACGAGTATAAATCATAAGAAGAGCATGACCGTTGTGAACCGGGTCCTGAGCTGGAAAGCAAAGACAACATATGCACCACGCTACTCTAGCTCTTTACGGAGCTCAGTAGGAGAAAGCCTGAAACGATCAAGCCCATCTTAGTACTGGACTGGCTCAAGAACCTCAAGATCACCCCCAATCAGCCAGTTTCCAGCATTGATAATGGCTTCTTCTACATAAGGCTAACGTGGAGCGGTCGTACCCCATGTTCTCGCTCTCCGTTCTTCCTTGGGATGCTTGTAAATCTCAATACTGATCAAACCAAAAGCACGTTTCAGGAACTAACTATATGTTATAGCACTACTCCATCAGATACATAAGATCCAAGATGTATATACTTATAAAGGACTGCATAACCTAAAGTTTTATTCTTCAAACAAGGCCTGTGATTTTTAATTGAACCGAACCAAACCAAAATTTTGGTTAATTTGGTAATGATTTTGGTTCAATTCGACAGGTTTATAAAGAAAACTTTGGTTTTCGGTTCGGTAATCGTTTTTTCTGAAAAAGAGATTTTATTAAGGAAATTTCAAACTCAACAAAGCAGACTAGCCAAATTTCAAACCAGAGTAACCGAATGAAAAAAATCGAAATTACTAAAATTTAACCAGATTTTCAACCGAAATATAATCGAAACCAAAAACTTGGGTTATTCTCGGTAAAAATTTAGAAACCCTAACTACCCCAATACCAAACAAAACCAAACTTTTTAGGTTCAGTGGTTCAGTTCAGCAAGATTTTGTTTGAATTGAACTACCCGAACCCACAAGTCTACTTCAAACCTATGTAACCTTTAAGATACAATGTTTAGCTTTTGTATCTGTGCCAAAAAATTAACAGCTAAAAGGACGAATCAGATCTACATGAATCCATATCATTGACTAGTCTCAGGACATAAACCTTGGAGCTTTCTACAACATGCTCATAGATAAAGCCAAGAACCAAGTTGATGAGTGAAGATAAGGCTTACTCGCTGAGAATAGCGACATCGTTACCGTCGGAATCAACAAGTGCGACGTAATAGAGATCGTGAACAAATAGAATTTGAATTCTGGTAAAATAGTCTCTTATTTTCCACACCTTGGGAAGTTATTTGGTACAAGCTACATATACACTTGCTGAACCTATAAACCAAACTGGCGGAGCAAGGGCAAAGATCAGTTTCACGGTAGTCATCTTAGCTACTGGAGAGAAAGTATCATTGAAGTATATTCCCTCTTGTTGTGTATACCCTTTAGCCACTAACCGTGATTTGTGACTTTCTACAGTGCCATCCACATGGTATTTGATTGTATGTAACCACTAGCATCCAACTGCTACTTTACCCGGAGGCAATTCAGTAATACTCCAAGTCTGTGTGCGTATAAAAGCTCCAATCTCCTTTCCCATTGAGTCACACCATATCTTTTCTTCCAAAGCCTCTGATATTCTTGTTGGTATCTTAGCAAGAGTTATGATATTAGTAAAGGCACAAAAATGCTCATATAGATAAGAACAAGAAATATAATTGGAAATGGGATAAGGATTTGTATGTTTGGGTTTTGTGTTGGCTATAGAAAGGTCAGATATATGAGTAGGAATAGTAGTAAAACAATGAAAGTCCTGCAAATGGGAAGACTTTCTTTTGTCGTGTGGATTTTAGTTCAAAAGATGACTCATCCCGAGGAAGATGAGTACCAGAAGATGTTTGCACAAGAGGCATTGAAACATCTATAGGTGCAGGGGAATGAATATTAGGAAAGAAGATTTTGACATCATCATTGATTTGTGATGATGCAAAAGGGAAAATATCCTCATAAAATATGACATGTCTTGAAATAATAACTGATCGTGTCTATGTCTAAAAGCATGTAACCTTTGTCACCTGATGAATATCCTAAAAGGACACATGCTTTTGCTCTAGGTTCAAACTTAGTTCTAGACTTTGGTGAGGGGGAAACATAAAATAAGCAACCAAAGATCTTAAGTAAATGATAATCTGGTACTTTAGAGGTTAATCTTTCATAAGGATTTTTGTTACCTATAATTGGGGATGGTAAACGATTGGTTAAGAAGACCGCAATTAACACACAGTCACCCAAAAAATCTAAAGGCATTCCTGATTGAAACATAAGAGCCCCAACTACATTCAACATATGCTGATGCTTTCTTACTACCACATAATTCTGTTCAGGAGTTTTAGGACATGAATGGTATGCTTTAATCCTTTTATTATGATATATATATATATTTGTGCTTTAATGCTTTTATTATGATATATATTTGTAAAGCTCAACTCATTGGCATTATCAGATCACTGAACAAACACGAGTGTTAAATTGATTCTCAATCATTAGCACATATGACTTTTGTTTAAGCATATAAACCCAAGTTGCTCTACTGAAATCATCCACTAATATTAAAAAATACTTGAAACAATCAACCTTAGGAACAGAAAAGGACCCAAAGTATCAAAAAGTATTAATTCAAATGGTTTATCACATATATGATTTCGAGAAACAAATGGTATACATTTTTGTTTAGAAAGATGCAAGACATGGCAGACTGCAGAGTGTCTAACATATTTTTGCTTAGGTAAAAGTAAAATATCATAAAGAGAATTAATCTTCTTCATAGATGGATGTCCTAGTCTTTTATGTCATGTCAAAGAGTCAATGATCATGCTAGAAAAGATGGAGATGTTACCTGGATCAATGATATTGGCATGCGACTTATGTTCTAAGACATATAAGTTGACAACTTGACTACCTTGACCAATCATCCATTTCTGAGTAAGAGTCCGAAAGAAACAAGAATCAAATATAAAACTAACTTGTGAGTTCAAAGATTTTGTTAAAGCACTAACACTCAACAAGTTAAATTTAATTCGGGAATATGCAAAACATTATGCAGAGAGAGAGAGCATAAATAAGTTGAATAAACCATGTTCCATATATCTTAACTTTATAACCATTGGGTAGGGTAATAAAAGTGTTCTCTAAATTTTGGTAATCCCTATATAATCTCCTATCATGTGTATCACGATGAATCGCCCATGAATCTATTATCCAAGCACTAAGAGACAACTCAGTTCCTTTAGATATAGAAGATGTCAACATGTCATAGTAAGAATGATTATGTAGTGATAGGAATGTACCAGAAATCCGAGACACCATTGGTACTGAATTTGAAGTTGAGGCAATAGACTTGTAATGACACGGCGTGACTCCTGAGGACTGAAGTTTGGAACTGAAGAACGCAATCATTCGTTGGAGTTGATCCTTGGTCATATTATTACTTACTTCATCAAAACTTGAATCTTTGTTACTCGTAATAGATTCAGTTGCTGCCAAGTTTGTACTTCCAACTGTGTTGTTCTTCTTCGCTCGTTGATGTCCTGGTGGATATTCGTGTACTTTGTAACACTTGTCTACCTTATGTCCCACACGAAAGTAGTGTGAACATTTAGGTTTCTGAAAACTTCCATGAGCAAGCAAGACCGGATTCTGATCTACATTTGTTGCTTGTGTTTGAAATGCAATTGGATGTGTAGCCATTCGAGTTCCTCCAACAACTCTTTGACTCTCATCCTGTTCCAACATATTGTAGATATCATACAATCCTTGTCTTGTTTTCATGTTTAGAATCTATCCTCAAATGTTGTTGAAGTTTTCATTCAATCCCATAATATCTGGCTTGAATGATCTGGCTTGTCTCAACATCTTCAAGCAACCCTTTTTCCTGATCACAATCACACTTATTTACAACACTAATTTTTTTGTTTGCGGATTGCTCCCACAATATCTTTTTCTTCGTAAAGTGTGTAGACGGATAAAGCTCTCCTTGCTTCAATTTCATCACAGCCTGCTCTAACTGATATTTCCTTGGTAGATTATTCACCTTGAACCTTCTAAACAGATCATCCCACATCTCAGAAGCATCATGATAATAAAAAATACTATCATAGATCTTCTTGCTAACAACATTCAGAATCCACGATTTCACCATACTATTGCAACAACTCCATATCTTAAACAAACTTTCATCAACCGATGGTCTAGGAAAGATTCATCAACAAACTCAATTTATTCTTCGCATCTAGACTAATCCTCATTGCTATAGACCAACTATTATAGTTTGTTCCATCAAGAGTATGAAATACAATAGTTAGACCTGGAAGATCAGCGGAATGCAAAAAGAATGGACTGTGAATGTTATGGTAAGAGTCCGAGAGCTTCATCTGTGTGTCATTACTCCCTAGAGTCGCCGATCCTTGAGATTGTTGATGATTCTTCATCGCTTGGATATGTTCTTCTTGCATCTGGAATCTGATTAGAGTTTTGATTGCAGATTCTTCATCTTCAGAGATCGAGCTTTGCGTCTTCATTCCCCCCCCCTTTTCCTCTCATTTGGACCTCAATCAAGTTTGCGGAAGGTCAGATATGAACAATCGAGGTCGATAATGTTGAAAATCAATCATGAATTGAAGAATTCGAAGATGAAATCAAAGAAATCAACGGCGATTGCTCTGATACCATAATAGAGATCGTGAACAAAAAGAATTTTAATTCTGGTAAAATGATCTCTTATTTTCCACACTTTGGGAAGTTGTTTGGTACAAGCTATATATACAATTGCTAAACCTGTAAACCAAACAGAAATAAAATATACCAGCTAATCTAAATAAGACTAAACCGGTTTACATATACACATTAATACGACGCTTTTAGACTCGCCGATACTAGCCTTTTGCTTGTCGTTTATTGCGAGGACGATGGGGACGACATGTTGACGATGGATACGTCGTCGTCCATACGTAGCGAGTTGAAATGAATAGTTTGGAGTAACTCGGATTATCTCATGAAACCTCCGAGTGGATTTTCCTATCCGTCGCTCAATACGTGCATCCATTGCAGGTTTGTCGCCATCAGCGCTACGTGAGGCAGGTCTGCTGCCTCATGTTTCATCTCTCAGTGTCGTGGCTCGTACACTATGAGGTCCACGAGATTTCCGCCATCAGGCGTGATTAGAGCAGCACGAACTACTCCGTGACGGTGCAGTTTCGAGGGGATTGGGACGGAGGAGAAGGGGAGATCAGAGGTTGTAGATTTGGTGAGAGGTTGAGAAAGGAAAGGAGTATTTCTGAGGAAGGCAGCCATGGAAGCCATTGAAGGTTCTCTTCACAGGCGATGGGATGCTTCAGTGGATATTTTATAGACTGCCGAGTAATTAAAGACTCTCTACGAGTATTATTAGGGAAATACCCTAAGATAGACCTAAAAACATTTTTTGTCACCAAAATAGCATTCAAATAGAAAAATGACTAAAATTGACTTTATTAAGAGTGTAAATATACATTTATACCCACCATGTTAACTAATCTAAACACTTGGCCAAACGTGGACTCACGAAATTATGCGGAACCCCGGTGTCAAATAAAGTAATAGCTGCCTCACCCCCAATCATAACAAATCCTACACGAGTTTGCTAAGTACAAGTGATAACACAAAAAAAATAAAAGCACTCAACACAATTAAATATGAAAATGTTTCATACCAGCTATTGAATCAGCTCCATCGTGGTCTCATGTAGCAAACACTCGTAGAGTAATGGCTGGACGGTTATCTGGTTATAGCTCTGCATGTCCCTTCCGCGGACACTCTCTAGAAAAATGACCAGGCTGGTTACAATTTTAGCATTTCTTGGATGCCGCTGATTGTACTGCAATCTAGTTGGTTGGAGTCACATCCACGCCTTACCCCTACAAAATTTTGCAACATGGCCTGATCGCCCATGCAAGTGACACCTGATGCATTCTCCAAAATGATGACGATTATAACAAGCAAAACCTGGTGCCTCCAGCTGGTCTGACGTCCACCTCTGAGACTCTGAAGTATTTCTAGACTTTGGTTTGGCTTCTTTGAGGAGTTTATGCTCCTTTCCTAGACACACCTCCCAACATGTGGTAAATAATGACACAACATCTGTTGCGAATGTCTACTCACATCCCGTCCAAAAACTTCATGATCAAGTCTTCCTTTGAAATGTCACCTCTAGCAGATTTGCAAAGTCAACTGAACTCATCCTCATTCTCTTTGATGGTCATGGTCGAAAGCACTCTTCTTCATGTCCATAGCTTCTTTTGAAAAGTACTTCCTGTCAAATTTCCTCTTGAAATCTTCAAATATCAGCTTGTCAGGTATATAATGAATCAGTCGCACTCCCTCCCACCACAATAGACCATCTCCACGCAGGTACTGCATAGCCAATCTGAACGAAAACTCTGGTGGACAATCATGTTCAGCTGTAGCATCCATTTTTCCTCCAAAATGCTCCATGTTTATGTTCTTCATCTGTCATGTCAGTCTGAAAAATATCTCATCATAAACTAGGTATACCTGAGGTGGTGGTGGTGGAACATGGATGCCCTGAGGAAATTGTTGAGCTGGACCCTGCTGCAATGGAACATGAGGAATGGGAACTTGCTGAGCGGGGACCTGCTGGTCTGCAGCCAACTGACGAACAACCTACTGATCTGCTACTCGATAAACTTCATGCGCAGCCACCCGAGCAACCCCCTGAGCAAATGCTGAATGGCATAATGTGCAGCTTGCGTAGCTGCCTCATGAACCATATGCATGAGTGCATCCTGATCAACCTATGGGGCTGTTGGCTGCCCACAATCTGCCTGAACTCCTCCAGAAGCAACCTGCTCATCCACAACTTCACGAGCATCGGCTATGCTAGTAACTCTAATAGTGAGAGTACGCTTAACGTGTCTCCTTGACGACATCTGAAAAGAAAATGGACGAAACGATTAACTTTTGTTGAATTAAAACACTAATGATTAATGGAACATACCGTAAAGAAAAGTGGTTTTTAAGTTTGAAATCGTTGAAAACCTTGAAATCATTGAAAACCAGGTCCCCTAACCGGCGTCTCGAGTCAGGGCCGAGACACAATCCCGCTCTGATACCAAAATGTAACACCAGTCTCAACCTCACTCGAGACTGATATGCTACCACACACAACTTATATTGCAAAAATGTAAAAATGATGAAAGTCGATTTTCATATCCATAACATAATAAATCCATAAAATCCAATAACCAAAATAACTGAAATAATAGTCGGAAACGCAAAACGAAAGTTTGAAAAAAAAAAGAAAGAAAACGCTTAAAAACACCATTCGTTTGATCGATATCCTACTCGTCAGTCTCACCTGCAACGGGAGAAAAGAGAAGGGTGAATAAAAGGAGAGTCACTCAGTGAGGTATGAGAAGCTAAACCCAAATTTAATGGACTCGAGTACACTCCTAATAAATTTAATTTAATACCAACATGACACACACGAAACCTAAAGTACCGAAGAAACAAACAAGATCCCCACTTAGTACTTACGGGATAAGTGCCCCCACACCTCCAAATAGAGGTTTCCCCCATAAGAGGACTCATGTATGGGACTAGTGCCCATACACACCTCCCGGAGACGCTTAATAGGTCGACTCAGGTGGAATGTAGCGTCCACCACAACACATGAACCAACCTACAGAAGTGCATCTCTTTATCCGGCTAACAATCGCATAACTCTTAATAAACAACTATTTATATATCAATTCTAAATAAAACAAGTAAGGTTGAATCATGTAGTCTCCTACATCCGGTTTAAGCAAATAACCTAATACTATATCAAGCAGACTCCAAAACAGACTCAATTCATGAAAACTGAATATATTAGAACTAAACTATATCTATTCGATCTCCTATTTTGTGTGCGAGAAATTGCAAGAATATCCCTCACCATAGCAACTTACGAGAATAGCCCTCACTGTAGAAACTTACGAGAATAGCCCTCACTGTAGCAACTTGGAAAATAGTATCTATGAACTCCGACTTCTCAAATAGACTCCAAATTTGAAATCAGGGCAAAAATCAAGTCAAAACGGCCTTCAAATAATGAAAACGGGTAACCGACATCATGTTCAAAGTCAACAGAAAATTCAATGGTCAATGGTCAACAAGTCAAAACCGGTTAACACAATCAACCAGATCCGACCCGCCGACCCGACTCGGTTTACTTGGAGGAGTTGACTGAGTCACCGGCGGCAAGAAAAAGGCAGCGGCTTACCGGAATATTCACGAGCGACGGCGGCTCCGGTGAACGGCGACAACAGACGACGATGTGTGGAGTTCACGTGCGTAGGAGGTGGTTATCATCGACGGCGCGTGAAATGCATGTGCGGGCTCACGATGGTGCATGCTGGCGCGTGGCTGGCAGTATCCATTTGATATTGGTGGTGCGGCTTTGTCTTGATGTCAGGAGCATTGTGTTGACCTTAGATTCACGAGATTCAACGCGGTTAGAGAGTTATACTCGATTTACTAAACGATCAAAAATAAAACTAAAGGATGCGGTGGTTTTTGGGGTTGCCTTTGGCAGTTAACGGTAGTGACATGGACGACGTGGTCTAGGGGTGGTGGTTACGATGGCACAATATCAGATCTCTCTGAGGGCTCCATCTCTCAGATCTCAATGGTGGCTCGGTCTCTCAGATCACCCTGATGACGTGACCTTAGATTCACAAAAATAAAACCAAAGTATGTGGCAGTTTTGTGTTTACCTTCGGCGGTTAACAGTGGCGACGTGGTCGACATGGTCTCAAGGTGTGGTGGTTGCGATGGCACGATCTCAGATCTCCTCGACAGCTCGACTTCTACAAATGTTTTGACGTGATAAGTTTTTTTTTAGAAGAATTATAGAGAAGAAGACTAGTATTTAAAGAGAATAACTAGAGCTTCTCATAATGGTTATGGGCCTTGACAAGATGAAATCATTGGATCTGGAATTAGGTCATTACACACTATTTATAAATTTTTATAGTTAATATTTTTTTGGGAACCGAAATTCGCAATGTCGATTTTAGTGAATGGAGGAAAGGAAAGAAAAACCTACTTTCCTTGAGGTCCGGATTCTTTGCAAAAGTTGACGACAAGTGATCAAATAAACGCGGAAAATATAGAAAACTAATAAAATGAATTAAGAAAAGTTAGATCTTCATTTCGAATTCGCACAAGAGCATAGCGATTGTTACAACAGATTGTAAAGGCTTCGGTCACAAGAGCTTTCAGCGAGGTTTTTATTTCTAGCCACCTAAAACATTAAACCTAGTTGAGTCCCAGCTCAGTAAAAAAAAACAAGACAAATGAGAAAAAGGTTTTGACTGATTTCAGACTAGACCTTATGAAAGGCTGCCAATGAACCCCTTCGAGGATCAAGCCGAACGCAATTCAGTTAAAGAGTTTGAAAAAGAGATCGAACTTCCTTTGGGAGTTCATCAAGTAATTGAGTGCAAGACACAGTAAACCAAGAATGTAGAAAATGATGCCTAAGGTCCCTAGGTGCTAATTCTTTTTCTGAGAATTTCTTTCTCTGTGTATCCCTCTCCTTCACTTCTCTTATATATGCCTTCGAAGATCGGTGGTCTTTCCTTTTCTGCCTCTGATTCGAGTTTATCCATTCGCAAAAATCTTCCTTATCTTCTAAATTTTACATAATTATCCCGAAACTTGACATTTATCTTCTTTTCCATTTATATTTTGCAGAAATTTGGTAGACCGTCATTGTAAATGGGATCATTCTCATCTAAAAATCGTAAGTGGTCTTTATTGCGTTTTAGTCATTTTCAGGCTATTTTGCTATTTAAACAATTTTTACGATTTCTTTCAGAGGAATCTTCCTTCATATGATTACACGATGCTGGTTCCGCAAAATAATTAAACCAAAAGTATAGCTGAGACAACATTGGTATTTAAGTTAACTGTTATCGTTTTATACAATTCACTCAAAGTTTTTACGAGAAAACAAGTCTTTGCAATTTTTATCCCAAAATTTCAATGGATACTCCAATCGAGACAAAACAAGAATCAGTCCGGTAAAGACCAAATAAGAGAGTGATGAAGAGGATATGTTCTAGTCGCCCATGGGCGATTAGACGTTGTGCGCGTCTAGTCTCCCATGGGTGATAAGACATTGTCGAAAGTCTAGTCACAAATGGGCGACTAGACATTGTGCGCACCTATTTGGCCATGGGTGACTAGACATTGTCGAGAGTATAGTCGCCCATGGCAGACTAGATGTTGTGTGCCTCTAATCACCCTTGGGCACCTAAACGTTGTGCACGTCTAGTCACCCTCTCTCATGGGAGACTAGACGTTGTGCACATCTAGTCACCCCCTCCCATGGTCGAATAGACTTTGTAAGGGTCTAGTCGCCCATGGGCGAATAGAATTGTTGCAAGTCTAGTCGCCCGTGACTAGATTTGGAGGCGACGTGGTCGTTCCTATGGTTGTACGTATTGGTACGTTAATCGGGATGAGATAGGCAGGGCGATGAGAAGTTCGGATGCGATGGTTTCTTGTTTTTTTATTACTTGAAAGAGGAACAACATCTATGCGGTAACTTGTAGACAGCAGTTCCGTCATGACTGTTTTTGATCCAAACAACGGAAGTCTGTTTCGTAAAATTCATCATTTTTTGCAAAAATCTTATGCAACAACATATTTTTGATCGTTTCATCTTTGGATAATAAATCTTTTATTCCTTTTCTGGGATGAAATTTAGGAATTTGTTTTTGTATCCTTATGCAAATAGGTTTGGCTTATGTCGTATAGTTGCTCTGACATTTTCAACTTATATTTGCTTAAGGCACAATTTCTTGGAGGACTTTAGCCGTTGATTTTGCCATGACTGATTTTGACCCAAACAGTTAGCCCTCCAGCTCGTAAGATATTACATGTAATTTCTTGCAAGGTAGTGATTTGCATGTTAGGTGAAGTCAATGGCTAAAAAGGTCCGTTGGCGAAACCAGTTTTTCTGAAAGTTGATAGGATTGCAACCTTATGAAGGCTGC
Organism: Moricandia moricandioides; assembly: GCA_905132885.1. Classification (NCBI taxonomy): domain Eukaryota; kingdom Viridiplantae; phylum Streptophyta; class Magnoliopsida; order Brassicales; family Brassicaceae; genus Moricandia; species Moricandia moricandioides. Next base: position 115,808 of record CAJHQQ010000782.1, read on the forward strand.
CAACGTACCCTTGTCGAAGAGATCAAGCCTTTCGTAGTTTGTCTTGGAATTAAGATTCTTACGACCTATTTTTAAGTGAGAACTTTACGGTTTAGTTATGTGCCGTTTAGAGATTATCGAGCATGTTGCTTTAGATGGCATTGTGTATTGGACTTTTGTCGGCCTCGAGACTAGCCTTGTAGGCTATTTTTTTTGGATTTATGAAGTCGTGGATTATCGCTTTTCTAAATACGTATCGAGTAGCCATATGCGGAGATGAGAGAAATATTGTGAGTTGTCATTTCATTTCTAACGTTCAGCGGATTGTGATACTTGTCATTGTGTAAGATGAGAATATTCAAAGGCTTGTGTTTGAGAAGTCTCATTAAAGCACAAATATTGACGAAGAGACATATTTTGGAATCTCGCATCGGGTTTTATACTATGCCTTGAGATGTCTGAGACCAGTGTGTTGGGCTTAGGGCAAGACCTACGCCTAGTAACGGTTTAGGGTTTGCAATGAATGTTTCGGTTTACGTTACCTTTTGCTTTTTCGACCTGATTCTGTCTCAATATTGAAGTTTGCGATAAGTTCTCATCTAAAATCGTAAGTGCGCCTTTATCGCGTTTTAGACCTTTTTGGGTCGTTTTGCGATTTAAACGATTTTTATGATTTCTTTTGGATAAATCGTCCTTCATACTATTACACGATGCTGGTTCCGCAAAATAATTAAACCAACAGTATAGCCGAGACAACGTTGGTGTTTAAGTTAACCGTTATCGTTTTATAAGATTGACTCAAAATTTTTTTGAGAAAACAAATATTTGTGATTTTCATCGCAAAACTTCAACGGAAAGTCCAATCGATACGAAATAAGAACCAGTCCGGTAAAGACCCAACGAAGACAGTTATGAAGAGGATATGTTCTAGTCGCCCATGGGCGACTAGAAGTTGTGCGCGTCTAGTCTCCCATGGGCATCTAGATCTTGTCGTGAGTCTAGTCGTCCATGGGCGACTAAAACTTGTCGAGAGTCTAGTCGCTTATGGTGACTAGACTTGTTTTTAGTCAATTCGCATGCGCGTGCCTTACACTTGGAGGCGACGTGGTCGTTCCTATGGTTGTAAAGCTTGGTCTGTTAGTCGGGACGAGATAGGCAGGGCGATGCGAAGTTCAGATGGGATGGTTTCTTTTTTTCTTTCTTACTTGAAAGAGGGACAACGTTTCCACAAAAACTTTTAGACATCAGTTCCGTATTGACCGTTTTTTACCCCAACAACGAAAGACTGTTTCGTACGAAAGACTGTTTCGTAAAATTCGTCATTTTTTGCAAAAACCTTTCGTAAGAACGTTTTTCCGATTATTTCATCTTTGGACAGAAATTCTTTTATTCTTTGTTCGGGATGAAATATACGAAGTTTGATTTTGTATCCTTATGCAAATATGTTTGGCTTATGCCGAATATTTTCTCTGACATTTTCAGCTTATATTTGCTTCAGGCACAATTTCTCAAAGGATTTTTGTAACGCCCTGACCGCCCACGGCTAATGGGCCACCCACACTCGCTCTCTCGGCCCATGGGCCCCATCTCAATCTAATGGTTGGTGCGTAAAATTTTCAAGGCTTGAAATCACTGTTTATTGTCCATGCGATCACCACCCGACCTTTCCCCGTGTTTTGGCCTCACTCACATGGTATCACAAATCACTTCCCGATAGGTCACCCATCCTTCGACTATTCCATCATAAACACGCTTAATCCTGGAGTTCTAAACAAATTTCTGAAGAAAAATGTAAGTGTAGTTTGGTGACATAGGTAGTTAAATCAATTATCTTTACCCTTTCCACGTATCACAACTCAAGATGTTACAATTCACCCCCTCTCAAAGAACGCAACTCCCTCGTTGCGCCCCAAGACAAGTCTCAAGACGCCTTTCATGTGAGAACCGAGATGGCTAACCAGCTCTTATACCACTCATAACACCCCGACTGCCCACGGCTAATGGGCCACCCATGCCCGCTCTCTCGGCCCCATGGGCCCTATCACGTTCCAACAATTGGTGCGTAAATTTTCCAAGGCTCGAAATCATTGTTTACTGGCCCTGCAATCACCACCTGACCATTCCCGGGTTTTGGCCTCAATCACACGGTATCGTGAATCACTTCCCGATAGGTCAACCATCCTTCCACTACTCAAGCATAAGCACGCTTAACCCTGGAGTTCTAAACGGATGTGTGACGGAAAAAGGTAAGAAAACTTTGGTGATATAGGTATCCAAAGAATTCTCTTAAGCCTTTACACATATCATAACTCGGGATGTTACAATTTACCCCCACTCACAGCGTGCAACGTCCTTGTTGTGCACCACAACAGGTCTGAAGATGCCTATCGGTCAGAACCGAGATGGCTAAACAGCTCTGATACCACTTGTAACGCCCCGACCTCCCATGGCTAATGGGTCACCCACGCCTGCACCCTCGGCCCATGGGCCCATCCCGTTCCAACGGCCGGTGCGTAAATTTTCCAAGGATCGAAATCATTGTTTACTGACCCTGCAATCACCACCTGACTTTTCTCCGTGTTTTGGCCTCACTCGCACGATATCGCAAGCCACTTTCCGATAGGTCACCATCCTTCAACTTCTCTAGCATAAGCACGTGTAACCCTAGAATTCTAAACAGAATTGTAATAGAAAAGGTAAGTGCACTTTAGTGATATAAGTAGTCAAATCAATTCTCTTAAGCCTTTCCACATATCACAACTCGGGATGTTACCCTCAGTGACTCCCCATGTAGGTTATTGGTGTGTTTGGCGTTCCTAGAACCCAAGACCTCACCCTTTAACAACTCTCTCACAGGACAAGTTGTCACCAATTGATCTGCAACTCAATTCGTGACAACTTATCCTGTGAGAGGGTTGTTAAAGGGTGAAGTCTTGGGTTCGAGGAACGCAAGTGCACCAATGACCTATCTTGGGAGTTAGTGATGGCTTATAGGTGAGGGGTTAGGGTCGGTGCTATGCAAGACTATGAGTTTGGGTCCACGGGACGGGTGTCACAATTTTGACCGTTGATTTTTCCATAACTGATTTTGATCTCAACAATTTTGGTGTTTTTATAGTTGATAGTAAGGAAGCTTATATCATTCTACGGAGTGACACTTCAATGATGAAAAAAATGTTTAAAACTTTGCATAAAAGTAGGAGATATACTTAAATATAAAAAGTCTTTTTGTGGTAAGATTTCGTCTTTGATTGAAATTTTGGCAAACTTTAGCAGCTAGAGCCGGTCTTACATTTTTAAGGCCACAAGCCTAAAACAAAAAAAAATGGCTAACTAAAAAAATTATGTATGATGTTAGGCTCGAGCCAGCCTATCTTACTGTTTTTTACAATCAATACTAAACCATAGAGATTTTCGACAATATGCAGCCGGTTTAAATACTTTTTATTATAGTGGCCGGAAGTCCATGCTTCCTTTGTTTGGGTCAGAATCGGCTCCGATAACAGTTGTAGTTGGTGGCAATAGAGTTGAATTTGCGTTGTCAACTTTGAACTCACCTTACTTGTGACCGAGTCGGAAAGTTAGATAACTCACAATGAATATGCATCTTACTGGCAGAGATAATAGTGAACTTGCGCTGTTTGAAATCGGATATTAGAAATAGGCAATGCGAAAATTATTGAACATGATACTTAGAGGTAGAGATTAATATTGTTAAAGAATCGGCTCTGAGTTTACTCGCTTTTTAAATATTTAATAAGGTAACAATCAGATATGTTAGTTAAGATAGTAATGATAGTTTTGATACATGTAAAACATATAGTAAGGTCTACATTCAAGAATTGTTAAAATATTATCAAAATCTATAGATTGCCAAACTATGATTTAAAGTTAAAATCAGTATTCCTATTCTCTTCCTTACGAATATTGACCGTAAAAATAGATTGTGGAATCATCTGGCTTAAATCCATTTTGCCCCATTAAGTCAAGTTTTATTCTATTTTGCCCAACCACTAAAAATATTTTTTTCATTTAAATTTAAATACAAAACGTGGCTAAAGTCAAAAAAACCCTTAATGAAATTGAAAAATTACGTACCCAACCTAACTTACCCCACTCGACCCGACACAAATGGACCTAAACCTAACCCGCCCCACGAGCCCCCCCCCCCCTCCTCCTTCTCTTCAGACTTTGTCCCTTGTCTCTCATTTTCCCAAATCTCTCGAAAAGAAACCCTAGATCCGACGAAATCAACGATTCCGACGGAATCAACTAACAAAATCAAAGGAATCAACTGTGCCTCTCTCGTCCGTCATCTTCCTCTCGTTATCTTCTTCTGTCGGCCACAAAATTAACGAAACCCTAAACTTTATCTTTCGTCTCCGACATTCATCTCCTCTTTTAGTTTTCGTATCCGTCTCTTAATAGGTACGTTCCCACATTCTCCGTGTCTTCTTTAAGTCTTCCATCTCCTTTCTTCGTTCTCTGTCTTCCATCTCGTCTCTTTGTCCTCCGCCATTCATCTCCTCTCTTCGTTGTTGTCTATTGTTTGGTTTTTGGGTTCGAATTGAATGTTTGTGTGAACTTAGGAGAGTAATGTTAAATCAAATTGAATGTTTGGATATGTGAAATCAAAATTCAATTGAGTGATAGTTGTTACTGAATGTTTGGTGTTTTATGATATTCAGAGGATTGAGATAATGACCGGCCGTAAGAAACGTGGAGGAAAAAAACATAATAAGAAGAATAAGGGAAAGTCCACAAGAGTAGAGGTTGACCGAAGAAACAATTCTCTTGTAGAAGAAGAGCATGTACAAGAGGTTCCTGTAGAAGAGCATGTAGAAGAGCATGTACAAAAGCATGTACAAGACCATTCAGATGGGAATGATAGTGATGATATGTCTGCACCATCCCAGGTAAAGTGTTATTGCTCATTACTAGTTTTAGTTTAATAAAGTGTTACTACTAGGTGGTGATTGAATATTTGTTTTTATGTATATTCAGGGGAATGAGAGAGTGGCAGGCCGTGAGAAACGGGGAGAGAAGAAGAAGAATGACAATGCTCATGTATTAGAAGAGCTTCCACATGGGAATGAGACTGATCATATGTCTGCAGCATTTCAGGTATGAATTCCCTAAAATATTCCAAATATTTCTTTGGTTGTAATTGAAAAATGCTATTGTTGGTGTATTACTGGTGAGACTGGTTTTACTACGAATAAATTTGTACAACTGGTTTCACTACGAATAAATTTGTACAACTGGTTTTACTAGACAAATTACTAACTACTTATATGGTTTGCAGGAATGCCAACCATTGCCACCTGATGAGTTGTACTTCAAGAACACCGAGTTCACCAAGACATGTAAGATACAGAGCAAGTGCTATGTGAGCAACACGGTGGGGATCATCAAAAAGCTTCAGCCCGAGTTGCCCTGGTTCGAAAACCACCCTCAATTTTGTCATTTATTCCACATACATGATGAACCAAACTTGAAACTGCTGGGTATGTGGATGCTTCTACTGCGCATTATTCCCTTAGATGAGGAAGAGGACACAGCTTGGTTTGCGGTTAATGGCTTGCCCATCCGGTATTCTATGAGAGAGCATGCACTCATCTCGGGATTGGACTGCCACCAATACCCGGCTAACTATGAGAAGTTGGGGAGTTTTTCGTTCGTAGATAGGCATTTTAAATTACATCGCGAGATAACAATGAAATATGTGGAAGAGAAGCTGTTGATTATGAGTGAGTGTGGGGATCGTCTCAAGATGATGGTGCTCTACTTCCTAGGCACAATTATTAGAGGGAATGGAAAGTTCAATGGCCGGTTTGACAGTTTCATATTAAGATTTGTCAATGATTTGGATGTTTGTAAAACCTTCCCTTGGGGCCGCTTGACGTTTCAAGATGCTATCCGGTCAATTAATCATGTGATGAATGCTATGAAGGGAAAAGCTAAGAAGAATGTTAGTTTTCCCGGTTTCATACTTCTTTTACAGGTAATTCTTATTCTAACTTAAAGTTAACTTGTTGTGTGATTTTTTTTTCTTGACAAATTCTTTTTGTAGGTGCTGCGATTTGAGTGTATTCCAGTTTTAAATGCACCATTTAGAGAAGGTGTAGATGGCTGTATGAGAAGCTGTCTGAGGATGTGCAAGAGGTGGTTCCAAAGGAACAGTGTGAAGGGTTATCTACTTGAGGATTTGTATGATTCTCTTGGACAAACTACGGTATGTAATTGAAAGTGTTTTGGTTAAGTTAGTAGGATACAATATGCTGGAATGATAATTTTGGTTAAGTTAGTAGGATACAATATGCTAGACTGATATTGTTTTATTTTTAGGTAATTGAGAGTGTTTTGGTTCCTACTGTGAATGAAGAACCTCTCATGGCGTGCATAGTGGAAAATGAGCCAGACTATGAAAATGAAGAAGGAGTAAGTAATATGTGGAGCACATGGCTAACTGTTAAAGAAAAAACTATATGGTGGAAAGGTCTTTATGAGTTAGATGTGACCGCAAGAGAGTTTTCTAAGAAGAAAAACAAAGAGAAAGTGAATGAAGAAGCATCCTCCTTCAATCATGGTTTGGAGGATATTGTGAAAGGTTTTGAAGATAGGCTGATGACATCTTTGAATGAAGTGAGTGTGAAGATAGAGACAATGAACAAAAGGCTTGATGTCATTGAAAAGAGCCAAGGTTTTTTTAAAAAAGAAGGCTAAGAAGATAAAGGATATGGTGGGGAGGCTTGAGGAGACTGAAAATTGCCAAAAAATTTTTTAAAAAAAGAGGGCCAAGAAGATGGTTGTGATGGAAGGAAGGCTTGATGGGATTGAGAAAAATCAAGGTTTGATGAAAAAGAAGATTAGAAGGATGACAAAGAAACTGAAAGAGAAAGAGAGTTTGAGCAGTGAGGGTTATGACTACAAGAGCATGGATTTTGACTGGGACATGAGAAGTTTTGAAAGAACTGAAGAGGGAGAAGAGGCTCAGATAGATGATGTGGTAGTTGAACCAGAAGAGAAAAAGGATGAAGAGGGAGAAAAAGCTCGAACATATGGAGAAATGTTTGAAGAGACAAAGGTTGGAGAAGAGGCTGAAGAAAATAAATAACCTGAGGATCAGAATGATGCAGAGGCGGGAGAACTTGAGAAAGAGAAACAACCTGAAGCTGAGATTGATGAAGAAGGTGAAGAGATTGAAAAAGAGGTTCGGGTTGAAGAATAGGTTGCTGAAGAAGAAGGTAAAGAACCTGAGCATGAGAATGAAGCAGAGGCTGGAGAACCTGAGAAAGAAAAAGAACATGAAGCTGAGACTGATGAAGAAAGTGAAGAGATTGAAAAAGAGGTTGCTGAAGAAGAAGGTAAAGAGGTTGAAGAAGATGCTGAAAAAACAGAGGTTGAAGAACCAAAAGAGAAAGATGATGAAGGGGATGAAAAAACATAGATTGAAGAATCAGAAGAGAAAGAGTTTGAAAAAACATTTACTACTCCGGCACCTTCGAAGAGGCCTAGGGGTAGACCGAGGAAGGCTGATCATCCAGAGAAGTTCACAACGCCGCCACCGCCAAATAGGGCACGTGCACCATCACAGTGGGTGCAGGATCCTTTCACCAAAGGAAAGAAGAAGCGTAAAACAAAGGCTAACGCTTAGAACATATCGGTTTATGTATTATGTATCTCGGCCTTTGTTTTAAACTTATCGAATTTTGTTTTGAACCTATGTATGATGGTTTATGTATCTCGACTTTAGAACTTATGTATGATGGTATGTTTAAACCTATGTAGGATGTGTTGTAAGATTATTGTGTGCTTATTTATTGTGTGCTTGTCTTGATTACATGTTTGGAATAGTAGAAAAGTAGCTCACTGTATGTGCAAAAAAAAAACAAATTTGGATTACTAGATTTAATAAGTATTACTAACAGCCTAAACAATATTTTACACATGCCTAGAACATATTTTTCACATGCCTAAAACATGTTAAATGCATATATAACTCCTTGACACGTCATATATTTACACATAGTAGTACACACGGTAATTAAAGGTAGTCCAAGGTAGTATCCAAGCTATTAGTAATACAACCTTATTCTTAGTAACACTTTTGTAATTTTCAACATTTATTAGAAATACTACGTGAAAATAAAAATACTCTAGTAAAACCAATGCATTTAGAAAGTTTTAGATCATATATAACACTTTAGTATGAAAAATATTATGAAAATAAGTAATTTGTGTGATTCACATTACTATTACCTCACCATCAACACATAAGCATGAGAGTATAAGGAAGATTTTTATGGAAACAATTTTTTTCTAATAATTTAAGAAATTCTAAAAAAAAATATGTCTAATTTACTATATAAATACATATAAATACAAATTATATAAGTTTTATTTGCTAAAATTATATAATAACCTGAAAATATAGGGTTCTTTACAATATGCTTAATAAATAGTAATCCAAGGTAGTTCAGGTTAGTCCTAGGTAGTTCCCAGTAGTTTCAGTAGTCCTCATTACACATAGTAGTCCTAGTAATTCAAGTAATACCTAATAATTCAAAGCACAAGATATATATACAAAACTCTTACTTGGTCGTGGCAAAATTACTTCTACTTTCAAAATAGTCATACAAACCTCTTCCTCTCCCCTGCCCATGCCCCTTCCCCTTCCCCTTCCCCTTCCCCTTCCCCTTCCCCTTCTTCGTCCACGCGATTCTCCGACTAATGGAATCCTTTGTTTTTTTTTGGTGGGTCCTTTCTTTCTTTCAAATGTCGGAGGAAATACTTTTAGTGCTCTAATTTCGTCTGGTATTAACCATTCTGACTGAAGAACATAATATATCGTCTTGCAATACGCCAACACCCAAAGCTCCACCAAATAGTACTTCGTACAAAAATCTTGTAGATGGAGATCTTTTCCTACACTCAAGAATTTGACAGCAGCTACAACATGCACACATGGGATTTTGTCTATATCAAAACACCTGCAACTGCAAGTTCTTTTAGCCAAATCAACCATATAAAACTTTTCGTCACTATGATTGACATTGTACTCAAGATGGTAATTGTTTAACTTCGGTAACATCTAAACACACTCCTGCCAAAAACCTTTTTGACATTTCCTTTTCCAAAATAGGCACAAGCTTCTTTGTGAAGGGTATTTCAGCTGACTTCTTCCGATGTTTGTTACACCATTCAGCTATTTTCGCAACAATGACATCAATCATTGGTAACAAGAAGTATTTCCTCGCTTCCCTAAGAACACCATTAATAGATTCTGCTGCATTGGTTGTGTCAACATTGTATCTATCTCCTTCAAAATAACATCTTGCCCATTTTCGCGGTTCAACACTTTTCTCCATATATGCCACTACAAAAGGATAGTTTTCAGCCACGGTATAAGCATGTGCACACTCTCTAACCTTAGCCGCGCAAGTATCTTTGTTGTTGAAAATGTGTCCTTTGACATTCTGAGACAAATGCCAGACACAATACCCATGTGCGGCCGTTGGAAACACCTCAAGTATTTATTAATCAAGCTTAAATTCCTATCCGAAAGATACACCAATTCGGATTCATCTGATATCACTGACTTCAACTTATTCATAAACCACGTCCAACTTTCATCTTTCTCACCATCAACTACACCAAATGCAATAGGGTAGTGGTGATGATCATGATCTTGAGCCGTCGCAACAATTAGAACTCCACCATAAACATGCATAAGATGTGTTCCATCTACAATGATAACTTCTCTCATAGCTACAAAACCTTCTATGGAAGCTCCCAATGCGAAAAAATAGATACTTAAATCTCTTGGCCTCATCCACTTCAACATAACTTATTGTGCCGAGATTCTTCAGCTGAAGCATGCACATATAAGAGTATATCTTAGAAAAACCTTCTTCTAGAGTACCTCGGACTTCATTAGCAGCTCGCATTTTCCCTCTCCATGTCGTGGAATATGATAAATCAACACCAACCTTGTGGTGAACCATACTGATCACAGTTTTTGGTTTTGGTGTGTCATATGTACCAGGATATTCTTCACCTATAACAGATGTAACAACTTGTGGTGTGCCTTTCCCTCTATTTTTGAGGGTACTTGTAGTAAAAATAGAACATGTATACAACTTGATGTAAGTTCTGACCGTCCAACGATCTGAATTCTTAAGCTTTGCTACTCGCAAATACCACTTGCAACCTTCATTAGCTCCTCAACATTTCACCACATATCTCTTAGTATCCGACTTAACTGTTTCATAATCAAAACAATTCTTATGTGAAGCCCTTTGAACTAGAACTTGCAATTATGTCTTAGTCCTAAATTCTTTACCTTTAACCAACTCAATACCATCATCCCATCCTTGATCTAATATTGTCGTGCCTGCAAATTCCGGTCTTGCGGCTTCAAATTCTGTATTTTCATACCCATACTCAAAAATTTTATGCATCTCAAGTTCTTTATTTTGTTCAGCTGTGTAGAGTGTGATCCCACCATCCATCTCATCTTCCTTAGTTATCTTTCTCTATCCTCTTTACCAATATCTTCTCTATCAGAAAGACCGATATAGCTATCAGTATCATCATCCTCTTCTGAAAGTGGCCCATCACCATTTGTATTATCTCTATCATTGATGATCTCCACATGTAAAACACTTCTACATTTCTCATTATTCACTTGTATTAGATAACCTAGATCGTCTTCATCCGTTGAAATATATGATGGCTTGTTTGAAAACGATACCATTGGAAAGTAACTAATCTTCAAAATTCCATATACCTTAATCTTTCTGAATATACGCTCAACCAACTCAGAATACGTAACCTCATCCACAGATGTCTTCATCACTAGCGTATGAATTTCATCTTCTCCCGAGATCCATTTTATATCAGCCCCATCCTTAATGTAACTTCCCCCATAGTCAAAACATATGATTTTACTAGGAGAGGTCATAATTTTCCTTGAAAAAACAAAATTATGATTACGTAAGAATTTAAAGAATCTATGTTGGCCTATTATAATTTTCGTACATAGTCGTTCCAGTGTTCCTTGTAATACTATTTTAGCTATAGTAGTACCAATAGTTCCAGTAAGTCCCAGAAAGTTTCGTTTTTCTTCAATTTAACCCTTTTAAGTGAAAATGGGTATGTCATTCAACGCACAACATCATCTACGACCATTTAATGCATTATATTTCATAAAAACCGTGTAAAATATGCAATAATATAAAAATAGTCTTTAAAACATCATTTTCATATTTGTTTTATATCAATATACATAAAACTTTTGTTTTTCATCGATTTAGGTTTTTTTAAACGACCAAGAACGTGTTAAGCAACCCATGTTATAGTGAAACACCCTTTTCTTGTCTTTTTTTCTTCAAAACCATTTCAAATTATAGAAAAAATATACATAATCTTCTTTAAACATCATTTTCGTAGTTGTTTACAAAACCCACGATTTTCACGTTTAAATTTTGATATTTTTCGTTACCCATAACACATACAACATATATAATATATTTTTCACCAAAATAGATATGGAGGTGAAAAGAGATTTTGCTTGAATGTAGTTGGGGAAGATGGAAGAAAAGACACCTGTGAAAGAGAGATAGTAGTTGGGTGTGGGGTCTCATGGTAGATTATGATTTAATTGGGTGAATTTATGTTAGTGAGTCCACTTGTTTTTATTATATTTCAAAGGAGAAGAGAGAGGGAAGTGGAGTCCGCCGAAAAGAGAATTTCGTGGGGTCTGCGGGAGGGGTTTATGTTTTTTAAAATATAATAAAAAGGGTAATAAAGGAAAGAAGAAAGAGTGGGGATAGTGAGAAAATGATGGGGTTAATAAGAATAGTTTTTTAGTAAATGAGACAAAATAACATATTTTCCGGAATCATGTGACTAAGGCTATGTTTATAACCGGCAAAAAAATGGCTAGAGAAGTTTACTTCTGAGAATGTTTTTTTGGTGACAAACAAGATATCCATTTAGAACGAGACGTAGATAATTCATGTCACTCGTGTTTTTCAATGATTTTTAGTAAAAGCCAAAGCCAGACATTACAAGAATTTAGTAAAACGGATTTATATACTATATCAGTTATGCATTTTTTTAACTCTTTTGCATTAGTAAAAGCCAAAGCCAGACATTCACAGACGAGAATGAAGTCATATAACTAATGCAAAAGAGTTAAAAAATGCATAACTGATATATCCGTTTTCTTACATTACAATAAAAAGATATATGCATTTTGATGCAATATTTTGTCATATAATAGTTTGATGTCTAACTTACCATTGAACTTTTCGGGTGCATAAATTAACCATCAAGATATATCCTATACCTTTCCCTTCACCCATTAAATTATCTTATTGACTTTTAAATTGATAATATGTATATTAATAATAATTATAACATGATTATGTCCCCATAAGACACGGACGAAACACCTAACTATAATTTTTATTTAATCAATATTTTCATTTTTTCAACAACAAAAATCTGAAGTTTTGAAAGAAAAAAATAGATTTAAATTTTTCGTATCATCCAACAACAAGAAGCAGTCCACTTCTTAATAAAGAGAACCTCCAACGCTCGCCAATGTTCCTTAATCCTAGCAACCATAATCGTAAGTTAGCCTCTCAGTTATTAGCTTGATGGATGATGTTAGATTTATGTTTATTATGATAATTGGTGAATTGGTGATAATTAGATTGAGTCTAGCTTTTTATATATTACTTAAAGTCTTTATTTCTAACATTTTTCATCAAGATGAAGCTTTCATCTGGTAGAAATTTTGAAACTTTTGGATATTTATACTTAGTCGAATGAGCTTAATACGACAATTATATTCGGTCAAAAAATTAAGTACGACATTTATATCTTGTTAAAATGTTTATATTAATTAAGGGTTGAGGGTATTTATGCTACCATATTAGATTTGGCTTATTATGAATTTATAACTTAAAACTAATTGGTATTAAATGGATTGAGATTAATCCTTCTAGTAGATGAACGTCACTTGGATCCCTACTCAATAACTAAGATTTGCGAAAATGCTATGTTTTATTTTAAGTAAGCTATGCTCAAGTCTGGTCTCCTAAACAATTAATCCTTAAGAAATTGCTTTTGTAAAATTTCGTTTAAAGCTTTCGCTACATATTCAGCTGCATCTTTGTACCTGCAAAATAAATATAGATAAGTAAAAAAAGAAGCAATAAATACGTAACCAATCAATAAGTGAAAAAATAAATCTCACCTTTCTTGAGCAAAATTAATTTGTGATTTGACAAAATATGCGTAGGCTCTAGTCTGTGGCTGTGAGTGGTTCTAGTTTGAGGGCAGCTGCTACTAGTGCTGTTTGATGAGCCTCACCAACCCGGCTGAGTTTTACAAGTGCTTCAACTCTACACATAGCTAGCTGCAGTTTTGAGATGCAAAACAATGTGTTTAATTCTCATCCGCATTGTGAGTTCTCACTTAAAATATTATTACTTCTGGTGAAAATTACCTCAGGACACGCATAAAAGGTGTGGACTCAGAGGAGCACTTATTTCCTTCAAAACATTATTCCATTCACCGCATCTTCTTGCAAAAATGCAATTGTTCAATTTATTTTTTACTTTTTTAACCCTGTCCAAGTCGTATTTATTATATGATGCTTCCACAAGCTTCATCGCTTCATCCACGTGACCTAAGCTGCAACCAAAACAACTCAAATGATTAGATATAATATCTCTTTCAATTAAAAAAAAAGAACGTAGAAGCAAATCAGTTTACCTAAGAAGAGACATGCCTAAACCGTTACGAGCCTGCGTAACCAACCAAAGTGGCTGCGATGGGTACAACTATTTGGTGGACCGGAAAGGAATTTTTCTTGTTCAAGATCGTGATGCTTATTATCTTCCTTAATGAGTCCTGAGTATTATTGGGAACACTCTCAATCTCGGGTACGAGTTCATTGGGCTTCAACATTACCTCTCTGCAACATTGCCACGGATGTGGCAACCCAGTTGGTTTAAGCATTGTTGAATTAAGCTTGAACTAACTTGAGGTGCAAGCTACCTAATCTTAATGTGTTTTGGTTATCTAATAGGATTAGGAAATATCTTTGTGAGTTATCACTAATGAGTTTAGGAGATTTATGTTGATATATAAGGAGATATCAACTTGTGATATAACTTATGAGTTAGAGATTGAGAACTTAAGGTTTTTGAGAAAGTTTTCCTCAAGAGTGAGATTAATAAGAAGAGAAGTTCTTATTCGTGTGTGTGATCTTATATTCGAGTTTGAGTTGTTGAGTTCGTGATCTTGAGACCTTACATCTACATTTGGTATCAGAGCCACCATTACCTAGGCGATGAGTGATATAGTTCCAGTGATAGGAAAACCTAAAGAAGGAGGAGGCACTTCTTCAATCCAATGCCCTATGTTCACTGCAACTAACTACTGTATGGTCTATGAGGATGAAGATAACCCTCAAAGTGCATAAAGTGTAAGAGGCCATGGAGGCTGAAGCATTGGACACGGATAACAACGACATGGCGCTGGCCCTGTTATTTCAATCAATTCCAGAGAGCCTTACATTGCAGGTAGGAGAACTTGGTGTAGCAAAACAAGTTTGGTAGGCTATTAAGACAAGACACGTTGGAGCGGAACGAGTAAGAGAAGCAAGGCTCCAAACACTAATGACCAAGTTTGACCGTCTACGAATGAAGGAGATAGAGAGTATTGATGACTTTGGTGGGAGCTATCTAAATTGGCGTCCAAATCTGCTGCCGTAGGAGAAACTATTGAAGAAGCGAAGGTTGTTAAAAAATTTCTATCGAGTCTCCCTCGTAAGAAATATATACATATTGTGGCCTCGCTGGAGCAGGTACTTGACCTCAACACATTTCTTGCATGGAGAACTTAAGGAGATCGTCTATATATCACAACCAGAGGGTTTCGAAAAAAAGGGATGTGAGAACAAGGTCTACAAACTCAATAAAGCACTATACGGACTAAGGCAAGCACCAAGGTCTTGGAAT
This sequence comes from Moricandia moricandioides, assembly GCA_905132885.1. NCBI lineage: Eukaryota > Viridiplantae > Streptophyta > Magnoliopsida > Brassicales > Brassicaceae > Moricandia > Moricandia moricandioides. The sequence continues at coordinate 130,828 of CAJHQQ010000782.1, forward strand.
AATAAGCTCAATCAAAAACCCATGGAACTTGAGTTTATTAAATTCTCAAAGGAGCCATATGTCTATTGAAAGAGTGTGAAAGACGAACTCCTTGTTATGGCAATATATGTGGACGATTTATTTGTGAATAAAATAAGCAAGAAGCTCATTGATGAGTTAAGAAAGGTATGGTAAGAAAATTTGATATGAGCAACTTAGGAAAGTTGACATATTACCTTGAGATAGAAGTTTTTCAAGATGATCGTGGAATAACTCTGAATCAGAAGCGATATGCAATGAAAATACTTGAAGATGCAGCAATGTCTAGCTGCAATCCCGTTCAGTCACCTACGGAGCTCGGCCTGAATCTGTCAAAAGAGGAGGAGGAGAAAGAAATTGTTGCAACTAACTTAAGAAATAACATCGGGTGTCTAAGATCCTTGCTTCATACGAGACCCGAATTGTCGCTCGGTGTAGGCGTGCTCAGTCGTTACATGCATAGCCCACAAGAATCACATGGTGTTGCATTGAAACAATGCTTAAGATATCTACAAGGTAGCACGGGTTATGGGCTGGTTTTTGAGCGAACGACAGTGAAGATACCAAGGTTGGTTGGCTACAGTGACAGCAGCTAGAATGTCGATCCGGATGATGAAAGAAGCACAACTGGACATATTTTGTATTTAGGAAAGGGTCCGATTACATGGTGCTCTAGTAAGCAAGACACTATCGCGTTGTCAAGCTGTGAGGCCGAGTTTATGGCTAGGACAGAGGCTGCGAGACAAGCACTCTGGCTGCGTGACCTGTTAAGTGATGTCACTGGTCAAACGAGGCAGAAGGTTACTATCAGGATCGACAATCAATCTGCAATTGCCTTGACAAGAAATTCGGTTTTCCACGGAAGGAGTGAACACATTCACTCTAGGTACCATTTTATAAGAGAATTTGTTGAGAGGGAGCTAATAGAAGTTGAGCATGTACCTGGAAACGAGCAAAAGGTGGATATTTTAACTAAGGTGTTAGGAAGAATCAATTTTCGTGAAATGAGGGACTTCATCGGAATGCAAGAGTTTTCACATGGAGGTTTAATTCTTAAGGGGGAGAATGTTGGATTAAGCTTGAACTAACTTCAGGAGCAAGCTACCTAATCCTGATGTTTTTTGGCTTTCTAATAGCATTAGGAAATATCTTTGTGATTTATCCCTAATGAGTTTAGGAGATTTATGTTTATATCAACTTGTGATATAACTTATGAGTTTGAGATTGAGAACTTTAGGTTTTTGAGAAAGTTTTCCAAGAGTGAGATTAATAAGAAGAGATGTTCTTATTCGTGTGTGTGATCGTATATTCGAGTTTGTGATCTTGAGACCTTACATCTACATTTGGTATCAGAGCCACCATTACCTAGGCGATGCGTGATATAGTTCCGGTTATAGGAAAACCTAAAGAAGGAGGAGGCACTTCTTCAATCCAGTGCCCTATTCTCACTGCAGCTAACTATAATGTATGGTCTATGAGGATGAAGATAACTATAACGCCACGACCGCCCACGGCCAATGGCCACCCACGCCCTCTCTCTCGGCCCGTGGGCCCCATCTCGTTCCAACGGTCGATGCGTAAATTTTCCGAGGCTCGAAATCATTGTTTACTGACCCTGCAATCATAACATGACCTTTCCCCGTGCTTTGGCCTCACTCACACGGTATCGCGAATCACTTCCCGATAGGTCACCCATCTTTTCACTACTCTAGCACAAGCACACTTAACCCTGGAGTTCTAAACGGATGTGTGACAGAAAAGGTAAGTACACTTTGGTGACATAGGTAGCCAAAACAATTATCTTAAGCTTTTCCACATATCACAACTCGGGATGTTACAATTCACCCCTTCTCAAAGAACGCAACATCCTCGTTACGCCCCACGACAGGTCTCAAGACGCCTCTCGGGTCAGAATCGATATGGCTAACCAGCTCTGATACCACTTATAACGCCCCGACCGCCCACGGCCAATGGGCCACCCACGCCCGCTCTCTCGGCCCGTGGGCCCTATCCCGGTCCAACGGTCGGTGCGTTATTTTTTATAAGGCTCGAAATCATTATTTACTGACCCTACAATCACCACATGACCTTTCCCCGTGCTTTGGCCTCACTCACACGGTATCGAGAATCACTTCCTGATAGGTCACCCATCCTTTCACTACTCTAGCATAAGCACGCTTCACCCTGGAGTTCTAAACGGATGTGTGACGGAAAAGGTAAGTACACTTTGGTGACATAGGTAGTCAAATCAATTATCTTAAGCCTTTCCACATATCACAACTCGGGATGTTACAATAAATCTCAAAGTGCATAAAGTTTAAGAGGCCGTGGAGGCAGAAGCATCGGACACGGATAAAAAATACATGGCACTGGCCCTGTTATTTCAATCAATCCCGGAGAGCCTTATATTGCAGGTAGGAGAACTTGGTGTAGCAAACCAAGTTTGGGAGTTTATTAAGACAAGACACGTTGGAGCGGAATGAGTAAGAGAAGCAAGGCTCCAAACACTAATCACCAATTTTGATCGTCTACGAATGAAGGAGACAGAGAGTATTGATGACTTTGGTGGGAGCTATATGAATTGGCGTCCAAATCTGCTGCCTTAGGAGAAACTATTGAAGAAGCGAAGGTTGTTAAAAAATTTCTATCGAGTCTCCCTTGTAAGAAATATATACATATTTTGGCCTCGCTGGAGCAGGTACTTGACCTCAACACAACAAGCTTTGAAGACATCGTTGGACGTTTAAAGACTTATGAGGAACGTATCTGCGAAGAAGAAGTGGACGAAGATGATAAAGGGAAATTGATGTACGCAAATACTGAATGGCAAGGCTAGCCAACCGAATAGATTTCAGGGAGAACAATCAAATCATTATCATTCAGAACAAGGAAACCGCAAGCACAACGATTATTATAGGAGCATAGATTGTGGAGGACGCTCTTATTGGAGATGTAGAAGCCGCAGTCGGTATAATGGAGGGAGAGATTACAATGGAGGGAGAGATGCGTCTCGTATAACTTGTTTCCGATGTGATAAGGTTGGAAACTTTGCGGCTCAGTGTCTGGATCATTTGCTCAAGTTACAGGAAGCTCAAGAAACAGATAATACAAAAACGCAAGAAGCTGACGAGCTTACGATGCATGAAGTAGTATTTTTGAATAAGAAGAGCGTACTACCGAAGAAGTATGAGACTAATAATGGAGACAAGAACATATGGTATCTAGATAACGGAGCTTCGAACTATATGACTGGAGACAAAAGTACTTCTCAAAGCTAGACAACACAATCTCAAGAAAAGTACGTTTTGGAGATGACTCTCGAATAGACATAAAAGGAAAATGTACAATATCATTCATAGACATGAACAGAGACTCAAGAAAGATGATAGATGTGTACTATATTCCAGATCTAAAGAGTAACATCATCAGCTTTGGACAAGCAACAGAGGCTGGATGCGATATAAGGCTAAGAGGAGAGTCACTAAAGATGCATGATCAGAAGGGGAAATTTTTAGTAATGGCCAAGCGTTCGAAAAATAGCCTATACAAAGTACGAATGCGGATAAAAGGTGGATCATGTCTGTACGAAACGCAGAAATCAAACCAAATCGGTGGCATGAGAGACTAGGGCACTTGAATTCGGAAACAATACACAACATGATGCCGAAGGAACTTGTACTAGGCATTCCGAAGAGTCCGGTTGAAAATAAAGTATGCAGTTCATTTCTGCTAGAAAAGCAAGCACGACAGACTTTCCCGAAAGCTACCACATACCAAGCTTCAAAGGCATTAGAACTACTCCACGAAGATGTTTTTTGGCCCTATAACACCAAGCACTTAAGCGGGAATCCGATATATATATATATATATATATATATATTTGTTATTATTGACGACCATACAAGATATATATGGTCCATGTTGATGAAAGAGAAAGGTGAAGCTTTTAGTAAACTCAAAAAATTTAGAAGCTTGGTCGAGGAAGAAATAGGAGAGAACTTAAAAACCTCCAGGATAGACAGAGGGGGGGGGGGAGTTTGTAAGTCGTGAATTCTATAGCTACTGCGATGGTGCGGGAATAAGAAGACATCTCAGTGCACCGTACACACCGCAACAGAATGGTGTGGTCGAGCGTAGAAACCGCACGTTGATGGAGATGGCGAGAAGCTTACTAAAACACATGTCCATGCCTAATTATCTTTGGTGAGAAGCAATACGACATGCGACGTACCTTATAAACCGAGCGGATACAAGATCTTGGATTACAAAGACAGCATACGAGATGTTTAGAGGATAGAGACCCAATGTAAGTCACCTTCGGGTGTTCGGCTGTGTTGGGTACGCGAAGATAGATGGAAAGAAACTGAGGAAACTTGATGACAGGTCGCGCTTGGTGGTGCATCTAGGTACAGAGCCAGGATCAAAGGCTTATCGCCATTATGATCCAGACACTCAAAGCAATGTTGTGATTCGTGACGTCGTCTTTGACAAAACAAAGGCTTGGAACTGGAATAAAGAAGGTACAGAGAGGCAAAACTATGAAAGCTTTATTGTTACAAATGCGAGATATGGAGATCGCTGTATGATCGAAGGAGAGAAACCATATATCACGCTTCCTAGAGACGAAGAAGAAAAAACAAAAACAGAGGAGCCCGTGGACTCTGCGTCAAAACAGAGTGTAAACACTAATGCATATATCGAAGACCAGGCAAACATTTTAAGAAGATCAGAAAGACAATCCCATCCGCCAAAGTACCTAGCAGACTATATCCTATTAACTTGGAGAAGACGTGCTACTTTATCTAAATAATGAGCCAAGAAACGTTGCAGAAGCAAGAGAGACTCTAAAGAATAGACAAGAGCTTGTGAAGAAGAGATAGAATCTATTGAGAAGAATAAAACATGGGATCTCGTAGATCTTCCTTATGGAACTAAACCAATAGGTCTGAAGTGGGTGTTTAAGATCAAGCCAACTCAGATGGAAGTATCAATAAATTCAAAGCTCAATTAGTTGCTAAAGGTTATGTGCAACAATATGGATTTGATTTCGACGAGGTTTTCGCTCTAGTGAAACGTCTTGAGACAATAAAACTGTTGATCAACTTGGCTGCAACAAATGGATGGGAAGTGCATCACCTTGACGTCAAAACAGCTTTCTTTCATGGATAACTTAAGGAGATCGTCTATGTATCTCAACCGGAGGTTTTCGAAAAAAGGGATGTGAGAACAAGGTCTACAAACTCAATAAAGAACTATACGTATTAAGGCAAGCATCGAGGGCTTGGAATAATAAGCTCAATTAGATACTCGTGGAACTTGAATTTATTAAAATCTCAAAGGAGTCATATGTCTAGTGAAAGAGTGTGAAAGGCAAACTCCTTGTTGTGGCAGTATATGTGGATGATTTGTTTGTGACCGGAACAAGCAAGACGCTCATTGATGAGTTTAAGAAAGGTATGGCAAGAAAATTCGATATGAGCAACTTAGGCAAGTTGACATATTACCTTGGGATAGAAGTTTGTCAAGATGATCGTGGAATAACTCTGAATCAGAAGCGATATGCAATGAAAATACTTGAAGATGCAGCAATGTCTAGCTGCAATCCCGATCAGTTACCTACGGAGCTCGGCCTGAATCTGTCAAAAGCAGAGAAGGAGAAAGAAATTGTTGCAACTAACTTAAGAAAGAACATCGGATGTTTAAGATACTTGCTTCATACGAGACCCGAATTGTCGCTCGGTGTAGGCGTTCTCAGTCGTTACATGCATAGCCCACAAGAATCATATGGTGTTGCATTGAAACAATGCTTATGACATCTACAAGGTAGAACGGGTTATAGACTGGTGTTTGAGCGAACGACAGTGAAGATACCAAGGTTGGTTGGCTATAGTGAAAAAAACTACAATGTCGATCCGGATGATGGAAGAAGCACAACTGGACATATTTTCTATCTAGGAAAGAGTCTGAGAACATGGTGCTCTAGTAAGCAAGACACCAATCTGCAATGAAAATACTTAAAGATGCAGCAATGTCTAGCTGCAATCCCGTTCAGTCACCTACGGAGCTCGGCCTGAATCTGTCAAAAGCGGAGGAGGAGGAGAAAGAAATTGTTGCAACAAACTTCGGAAAGAACATCGGGTGTCTAAGATACTTGCTTCATACGAGACCCGACTTGTCGCTCTGTGTAGGCGTGCTCAGTCGTTACATGCATAGCCCACAAGAATCACATGGTGTTGCATTGAAACAATGCTTAAGATATCTACACGGTAGTACGGGTTATGGGCAGGTGTTTGAGCGAACGACAGTGAAGATACCAAGGTTGGTTGGCTACAGTGACAGCAGCTAGAACGTCGATCCGGATGATGGAAGAAGCACAACTAGACATATTTTCTATCCAGGAAAGAGTCCGACAATCAATCTGCAATTGCCTTCAATAGGAGCAACTATTGAAGAGGCGAAGGCTGTTAAAAATTATCTATCGAGTCTCCCTTCATAAGAAATATATACATGTTGTGGCCTCGCTGGACAGCAGCAATCTACAAGGTGTTGCATTAAAAAAATTCTTAAGATAGAAGTTTGTCAAGATGATCGTGGAATAACTCTGAATCAGAAGCAATATGCAATGAAATTACTTGAAGATGCAGCAACGTATAGCTGCAATCTCGTTCAGTCACCTAAGGAGCTTGGCCTAAATCTGTCAAAAGTGGAGGAGGAGAAAGAAATTGTTGCAAAAAACTTCATAAAGTACATCTGGTGTAATAACCCTCACGAGCAGATATAATGTTGGTCGAGAAATTTAGTAAGATCAGTTTGGAGATTGGACGATCAGATTTAAAATTAAAATCGACCCGGTGAATTAATGTCTTGACAAGACTGTCGTGTGGTCGAAAGGCCTCCCATTGATATTTCTGGTAGAGTGTTAACTATTATGGTTGAGTTTTATTAAGCTGGACGAGCATAGTCGAAAAAAGGATGAGATTCGAAGGATGAGAAACATTTAGCTCAAAACTGTCCAAAAAATATCGACAAACCTCATTAAATTATTCATGAACAGTCACATCCCTTGCACCTTCTAGCATGCTTGCTTCGTTCCTGAACTTCACATGTGACTTGCACCTTCCTGTCTGCTTGCTACATTAAAATTCATGTGAGAAGCACAAACTGCTGGAGTTTCTTCATGTGAAGGAAATGACCTTACTTCATGGGAGGGAAAGTGTGATTCAGCTCACCACATGTATTATTCTGAACTGAAACTTTTGTCCTTTCTTGCTGAGTCTTCTCCTGTTGTTTTCCATTTCATTTATTACCTTGCACTCTTTCTGGTCGAGCTCATTCATCTCAGAAACAAGACAAAAAAATTCAGAGAGAAAGAGAGAAAGCAAGAGAGAAAAATATGTGAGGAAAAATTCATGAAAAAAAATCAGAGAAAATTCAGAGAAGAGAAGTGATTTTGGATGACCCTTTCTTACCCTTTTCTGACTTTAACCAGTTAGTTTTGGTGTTTTTAAGAGGTGAAGTTTTGGCATCCTGAAGTTGAGAATCACCATGTTCTTCAGCCTTTGATTTTTATCGGTTAGGCGTGGTTTAAACTGTAAGTGGTGTACCAGCTAAGTTCATAAAGTTGTTGATTTGAATCGGTTAGATGTGTGTTATGCTTGAAGTTTATATCAACCAAGTTCATCTTAAAGCTTGAGGAATTGTCAGTGGCAGGAGCAGCCGAATCATGCCTTGTCCTCATTCTGTTTTGGGAGTGATCAAAAATTGGAGAACGTTTAGCTTGAGCTCGAGTCTAGTCTTCCTTAGCCACTCTCATGGATTCAAAGGTGAGTCTAGATAGATGACTGATGAGTTATGAATGAGGGTTGCTTGAGTAAAATAAATGATTATGGGTGATACATAAGTAAGTCTCTTGAACTATATTAAACTGCGAAGTGTTTACATATTATAAACACTTAAGAAATATTATGAATTACTATTTGAGGTTTATCCCGAGCCTTATCACTTTTTCTCAAGTACTAATATATAAGTATATTATTAAGTATATGAGTATGAATCATGTGAAGTTTTATCATATTCACTCTCCCTAAAGTCCCCGCATTACCGTGACTTGGTCCTGCGAATGGAACAAGGTCATGAAGACACGATGATGGGGTAGCACCCTGGAGACTGTGTACTGCATGAAGATGCAGTCTCAAATGTTCATAAGGAAGTTCGAGGATGATGGTGATGCTAACTCACTAGGCTCGGTTAGTCTTTGTGGTTTATCGGGTCGAGTATATATTGTATTTATATATGAGTGAATGGTGGGTGACATGGAGATGATGTTTAAGATATGATTCACATCGATGGAATGTTAGTCCTTATATATATTTTATAATAAATATGGAATATATTTCCACTGCATACAAATAGAGTTAACTTCTCGGAATATTATTGATATGTGTTGGGGTGTGGGATTAGACTCACTGAGTAAACTAGTTACTCATGACTCATTTGTGATGCAGGTAACTAGTAGGCGGGAGACCTTTACTCTAGGACGGGAAGGAGCAGCATTAGCTAGCGGTAGTTTTATTATCCTTGCAAAGTAGTTTTGATATATCCTATGTATAAATTTTGTTGACCGAAAACCTCGAGGTCAATCATTAATATTTTGTAAGATGCTTTTGAAAGAATATTATATAATGTATTAAAGAATGTTTCTTTAAGTACGAGTTCCATATGATATTAGTCCTTGTCCGGACGAACTAACTATTTGGTATTACTCAGTCGGGTTGAAAAGCCTCGGGTTATACCTAATAGAATATGTGTACTTAGGCGATTGGCCTAAGGTACCTGGATCTATTTTGGGAACTTTGGATTAATTGTTGAGGTACACATTGTGGCCTCTAAGTTTGGTTTAAGTTACTAGTGATTGGCTGTGCATGTTCTTGTTTGATTGTTGTACGGCTGGTCGAGTCAACTTGTACTTAGACCAGATCGGGGGTATCACATCGGGTGTCTAAATACTTGCTTCATACGAGACCCGACTTGTCGCTCTGTGTAGGTTTCCTCAGTCGTTACATGCATAGCCCACAAGAATCACATGGTGTTGCATTGAAACAATGCTTAGGATATCTACAAGGTAGCACGGGTTACGGGCTGGTGTTTGAGCGAACGACAGTAAAGATACCAAGGTTGGTTGGCTACAGTGACAGCATCTATCCGGATGATGGAAGAAGCACAATTGGACATATTTTGTATCTAGGAAAGAGTCCGATTACATGGTGCTCTAGTAAGCAAGACATTGTCGCGTTGTCAAGCTGTGAGGCCGAGTTTATGGCCAGGACAGAGGTTGCAAGACAGGCACTCTGGCTGTGTGACCTATTAAGTGAAGTCACTGGTCAAACGAGGCAGAAGGTTACTATGAGGATCGACAATCAATCTGTAATTGCCTTGACAATAAATCCGGTTTTCCAAGGAAGGAGTAAACACATTCACTCCAGGTACCATTTTATAAGAGAATGTGTTGAGCGGGAGCTAATAGAAGTTGAGCATGTACTTGGAAACGAGCATAAGGCGGATATTTTAACTAAGGCATTAGGAAGAATCAAGTTTCATGAAATGAGGAACTTCATCGAAATGCAAGAGTTGTCACATGGAGGTTTCAAGCTTAAGGGAGAGAATGTTGGATTAAAATTGAACTAACTTGAGGTGAAAGCTACTGAATCCTAATGTGTTTTGGTTATCTAATAGCATTAGAAAATATCTTTGTGAGTTATCCCTAATGAGTTTAGGAGATTTGTGTTTCTATATAAGGAGATATCAACTTGTGATATAACTTATGAGTTTGAGATTGAGAACTTAAGGTTTTTGAGAAAATTTTCCTTAAGAGTGAGATTGTAAGAAGAGAAGTTATTATTCGTGTGAGTTGACGTGGGGTATGTTTTTATGTTTTAATAGAGTAATAATATCCTAAACAAACAGCAGTCAAATTAACCCTTGTTTCTAACACACGATACGATAATACTCTTGTCAAGAGAGATCATGTGTAGTACTTAGGGATCGAATCCAAAGAGAACAATGACACACAATAGATTTCTTATTTCTAAAGGCTAAGCTAGGTAACTATATATATATATTGGTAGCAAGTAATCAGGTCAAAGAAATATTTCTTATTAGAAGGTATAGATGCAATATGGAAATATGCTAGTAATGTAGATATGAAAATATGCTAGTAATGTAAATATGGAAATATGCTAGTAATGTAAATATGAAAATATGCTATTAATGTAAATATGGAAATATGCTAGTAATGTAAATATGGAAATATACTAGTAATGTAAATATGGAAATATGCTAGATCTATCCTTTCAGGCAAGTGGATTATAGTAGATAGAAGTTATAGGTATTTAATCATAGAACTCGAAATCTAATTTAAAAGACACCAGCTCTCGCATGCGAATGTTATAATTCACCAATCTCACTTCAATATGAAGAATCATATTTTTTTGAATGATATGATCAAGTAAACATTTGAGATCGCATGCTTGGGTCGTAAAATGAAGATTAATTATGTATAAAATTATTTTGTAAGATAATATTATTTATTTTGTATTAATTACAATATTATTGCAATTAAATATATTGGAATAATTGAGAAGTGAATAACTATTACATATACAAATTAAATTCGAGTAAGAACATTAGAGATGAAAACAACAATCTTTCGTTTTTATTACAAAACTTTTTGTTGTATAAAAAAGCGCAAATAAAGCCATTTATTTATGTATATAGTATATTGAGCAGGCGATTATAAATCAAATGAATATATTGATACTAGATATATATATATTTAATATATATTTATTTATTGAGGCTTGATACTCATATGATCTTTATTACATTATTTATATTTTGTTGTGACAAAAATTATTATTTTTATTAATATGCATATTATTTTTGTATTAACATGTTTATGTATTTTATATATGATATATTATATTTTTAAATGTAAACGATATTGAAATAGATGATTATGTATATACCCATTAGATGAGACTTCATATTACATGATTTTATGATCATTTATATCTTGTTATAATAAAAAAAAATCATCATCAGTTACCTTTGTTTCTTACATCAGGCATATAGTTTCTCATCACTTCGGAGCGAAATTCAAAACTATAGCCAAAATTAGTACCATAAGAATATTGGTATGTCTCGTCTGTTATTAGCGATTATGATACTGTATGTGATTATTTAAATGTCTTTCAAGAATATAAAAATTGAAGCAAATGATGAGATACATATATTGTTATCAATATTTATTATTCAAAATCATTAATTGTCACATATTTGTTAATCATATTAGTTTATGTTCGTAGTTTTAATTTTAAGGAAGAATAAAATTATGCATTTCTATACGAATAACTAATCTGATAATTTTTAATAAAAAGTATAATATAT